>JALPQI010031951.1:0-15175 GCA_025490895.1 Thaumatotibia leucotreta
AAATAATAGGTTGCAAGACTTGCAAGGAATCGGAATGCGCTTGTATTGATTGTCAATTTTAAAAATGACAGTTCGACATGGGACCTAAAGCGCGAAAACTCCATTCCAAAAGCTTTCATTTATTTTTATACAAGTAAGTATCAGTTATGAGTTTTATACCTTATTATTTTTAGTTTCATTGCTCTTCAAATTCGTCGTACATCGCACAGTTATGTTATTTTCTCGTCATTTATAGGTTGGTATAAGTATTTAAAAGTTTTGTACGTTGACAACTATCTACTGTAGCGGTTTTTGCAGATTAAAATGCTTGCAAGGTATGTTTTTTATTTAAATATTATGGACCGTTCAATTTAGTAGTAGTTTAGTAGTTTCATTTATAAAGTATAACAGACTTCTGTTAGACAAAGTTTCAGGCTTGCTGAGATTGTAAAACATTTTGTTTTTGAAGGGATTTGGGTAGGTAACATTATTATATTGTTAAAGAAAGGTTACCATAGAAATAAATAAAACCAAAATTTTGCACTGAATTGTCAATATATATAATTTTAATATTCATAAATTCAATATACATTATAATATCAAGTAAAATGAATTACTATAATTTATATAGGTAATATTTTAACACATGTTAATCTATGGGTAAGTTTAACAATCTAGAGTAGGTCCTTATTATTAACAAATGTTCAGCAACCGGTCGGAGCGGAGTCTCGCTCCCTCGATACACATCCATACATACAAATACAACAAACACAATATGGCAATAGGAATTCACATTGGCTTATCATTACCACTAAACCTATTGTGGACTCACAAAGGAAGAAATACTTTTGGTGCAATGATATTGCACAAGTAACTAAACATTGCCACAGTACATAATGCCATTCCATGTAAAAATAAAATTTCACTTACAACTTTATGTATAAAATTATTTTAAGTCTTAAATATTTTTGGCACAAAGTAAAACTAATTAAAACTAAATGTGATGGGATGCTATATGGTACAAGTCCACATCAAGCTAACACATAACTAATCTTTGGTTTCCCTAGCCCACCAGGTGATTTGCAAATCACCATCTAAGGTTAAATTAAAATTAAATATGACTAAATTAGAATTATGCATGATAAACTATGAAATGTTTCAAACAGAATTCATTATTTTTAAAACACAATTTTGGAGTAATAAAAAAGAAATAACAATGGGTACATTTTGCACAAAATATTCCTATTATTATTACTTTTTGATCATACATAACATAACTACACCAATTAAATGTCTTACTTGACACTATCCGGGTTTAAAATACTGTTCTCAATAACTATGTTGTGGCTCCAATGTCATGAATTTTGATGGTGTTCAAATACTGTGATAATTTCTAATGTAAGTAAATACTAAAGAATAAACTATATACTGTTTGTAATTCATTATGGTAATTCGTTGATTTGAAACCTTTCAGAAAGAATTGATTCTACTTACAATATTAGAAAGTATAGAAATAATTATTAGGTATCTAGTATATCTCTAATTTAATGTTTTTTGCTTAGGAACTTTCTGTTCTATTATACTGCTGGAGTTCGTGTGTTAATTTCTAAAATTCGGTTCTTAAAGTACTTAATAAGCAAAATAAAACTTAATTAAGTACAGCTCAAAATGGCGGTTTCAGATTAATTTTAAAATTTGATTAACAACTACATTAATTACCATCCAAAGACAAATCGCAGTTTTAAATGAAATCGGCGCTTCGGAGTTAGTGCAGAGAGAATTATATTGAATTAGTTGTTACTGAGTAAAATCGTTGTGATGCCTTATCGGAATTTAAGATCTATAGAGTTAATTATAATATATTTAATCCTATCGGGTTTAGTAATCGAAATCGTTTATTATTGTCACCATATTCATTGTATTAGATGCGGCAGGAGCGGCCACAAACTGCGGGATACAGAGCAAGCGAGCATATGTACAGATAACTGATACAATATTTACAACAAGAATTATTTACAAGTTACATGCTAATCTTTGGACTAATCGATAGAGTTTTTTAAACACAGCAGAGATCCCATAGGAGTATTATGGAATGCTTAAGACTTATTTAAGATTGAATCTATCTAACGTATTATGAACCTTAAAGTATAGTTTATAAAATTTAGTTCCGTAACAGGATAGGCTTTTGGCCTATTAAGACCTGGCCGTGATGCCTTCGAGTCTCGGGCGGACAGCCTTAGCGACATGTAGGTACTCTGTTGTACGTATATTGTTGCGTTATATACACGGTAGTGGTAGATACAAGGAAAATAATGAATATCAGTATTATAATTCTAGAATATTGTCATCACATGGGTCGCGTCCGCGCCTCGAGCCTACAAATAAACTTTAAACAGAACATCTAGCCTTAATACATATTTATATATGGTAATAATATAAAAAGAACAACACTACATTATCGAGTATTATGCTACAGGTACCGGCCTTTGGTATTTGGCACATAAAACTATAGGTATAATTTTAAAGAGATAAAATGTTAACGCGATAAAATATTTGGCATTAGCATGGCACATTCCTTTGGTATTTGGCACTATACAATATAAATAGGGATTCCCGTACTCTACCGTATAAAAATATGACGTTGAGCAATATTAATTAACGAAACGAAAATACCGGGCGACGAATACTTGAGTATGAGTATTTTGGAGTTGAATGCGAGTATGGCATTGCGCTCTGAGGTATAGGTTTAAGTAAGCAGGGTATTGTGAAATTATCGAGAGCACGGAATTGCGTATACCTAGAATAGTCAAGTAGGGTGATTGAAACACGGGTAACTAAGACGCTTCGTACATTTACTACGCGAAAATCCGCTCCAGGAAAATTCCATGTGCTTCACTTACCCAACTTGACTATATGTTGTGGGATTCCTTTTTTCTGTTGTATCATCCTGAAACCTTGGCAAATATACCTCTCCTTTAAGGACGAATGGCACCAGTTGGTCTTGCAACTGTTGACCAGTCTATCGAATGTAGTTCTTTCATAGACTGATAAACAATAATTTACTAGAAACTTCTACAATTTTAGCAAACGATTTAACTGTGATGGTGTACCTCAACCTTAGGGCCACTTGCACGTTGCGCAGGTTAGCCAATTAACAGGATGTTAACTGATTAAGTCCGTATATCGATTGTTGGGTGGTCAAACCCGATAAGTCGTGCAAACCGGGTTTTTGAATACGAACTATATGACATTGACATGCGAGTGATTTTAATGAAAAAATATCTCGACTTGGGTTTGACCACCCTCGATATTTTGACCGTTTATCCTCGTGCAATTGGTCCTTTAAGTATTCCTAGTGCAACAACAATTCCGAGCTCTCGCTAATTCCAAGAGCCAGTTTAGTCCCGATAGGGCTTGCAGATAGCGAACCGGTGGTTCATGTGTTGGCTGTAGGACCCGGAGTGGGAGAACTTCTTGAGGCACTTGCAGCACTGGAACGGTTTCTCTCCGGTGTGCAGCCGTTTGTGTTCGGTCAGGTGATGCTTGTGCTTGAAGGCCTTTGGGCACTCCACGCACTTGTATGGGCGTTGACCTGTATGACAAACAAAAAAACATTGTAGAAACATATAAGGCCCTCGATGCTTAAGACCTAACGTCCAACACGTAGATCCCTCAAAAGCTTTCATGCTAACCAATTTAGTTCACGAAGATTTCCAAGTATTATACCTCTTTCTTATAGTAAAAACGATCATGTTAGATATGGTTTCGATGTTAATGCGCCAAATAGGTGCATCAAATACAGGTACCTACGTAAGAAAGACCTTGCCCAATGTAAAAAAAATTAAAATGCATAATTATGAAAAGGAATATTAATGTAAAATGCGACACCCCTCAGAGTTTATATAACTGATATCTACTTATATTATTGTACATGAATTGAAATAAATAAATGATGATG
Source organism: Thaumatotibia leucotreta (assembly GCA_025490895.1). Taxonomy (NCBI): domain Eukaryota; kingdom Metazoa; phylum Arthropoda; class Insecta; order Lepidoptera; family Tortricidae; genus Thaumatotibia; species Thaumatotibia leucotreta. The sequence continues at coordinate 3,938 of JALPQI010031951.1, forward strand.
ACGATGATGTCAAGGCTTTATTAAATAATAAATATAATCGAGAGAATAGGTAGGAAAATGATCTCACCTGAGTGTTCGTACTTGTGCCGCGCGAGTGAGCTTTGTTTGACAAAGGTCTTGTCGCACTGGTCGCACACGAACTGGCCCTCGCCCTCTTTGAACTCCATCTTCAGCTTACTCTTCTTAAGTACCGGCCCTTCGTCGTCATAGTCGTTTGGGGCGAGCATTTCTTCCCCCCACAGGGGCCTCTCGTATGACGGACTAAGCCCCGGCGCTCGCCCATCCATATGCATGTTCAGGATAGGCGACCGATTCGCCATATCGTTGTATTGCAACAACTTGTCCATCGGTATTGTGGGGTTCAACTTATGTGGTAAACGTTTCTGGGCGCCTAACTCTCCCGGGGAAGGCGATAGGCGGAAATCGGTGAAGGAAGATGAAGAGCAATTGGAATGTGGGTACGCGTTCAAGTAGTTGTTTCGGTGGGGAGTTGGGCTTCGCGAGGACTTCTGGCTCAGGTTCACCGCTTCCTCGGAGTCGGAATGTGTGACGGAAATGCTGCAGGACGGCGAGGGAGACGGACTCGACGTCACTGACGCGCTCTTTTTGGTCGACAGATCCAAAGGCTGATCGTAAACGGCTACGGTTTGCGTCATTCTTCGGACCCTCGCCCTGTTATTTTGGAACCAGACTTGGACTACTCTATTATGTAGACCGATCTGTTGGGCGATTTTTTTGAATTCCTCACGTTTAGGTTGAGGATTAACAGCGTAGTGCTGTTTTAAAACCGCCTGCTGCTCGTCGGTTAAGTTGGTTCGCACTCTGATTTTTCTGTCCCCATCTATTGTAGAACTCTTCTCATCGCGGTCTTCCCTATTGTCTTCATCCTCGCTGGCGCTAACTCCACTTTGAATGGATGCCCGCATTTCGGCTTCCAGTCTATTGAGCGCTACTGTTTCCTCAACCTGTGCCGCTAAACCCTCGTGTTTTCTAAACGATATTAAATTTCCACAATATACTTTCTCGTGGTCCAGTAGATCGCTTTTAGTTCTGAAGATAGCGTTGCATTTTAGGCATTTGTGCATATCATCGGGTTCATCTTTGATAATGACGTGCGGGGTCGGTGGCGACTCTATGCTCGGACAAATGCTGCCCGACATAGGAGACATCTTTTCCATATTAGCTCTAAAGAAATGTTTGGTTACCGAGGCGCTAACGGATTCTAATATCGTGTTGAAAGATTGGTTGTTGTCGGCTTCAGGGCCATTATTATTTAAGGGGACGGAATCCATGTTACGAGAGGGTGACCTCGGGTCACATTCTCGTTCCTCTCGTTCTTTCTTAATAGAAACTGCTTCTTCATCCTCGATGTCCATAACTAGTTCAGCGCTTCCCTCCGAGCGCTTGTCATCTTCCTCGGTTACTTCTTCGATCATATCTTCATGATCTGTAGGGGGAGGGCTTCGTTTCGGGCTCATAGGATTTTCTATTTTCCTTTGGTGGTATTGCGAGGAAGCAAGTTGCTCAAATAATTGAGTGAGTTGAGCCGGGAAGCTGTAGGGAGCGATGCCGTTCGCCGGACTCATAGACATTCCGGGGGGCATGTAGAACGGCATTCTGCCGAGCGGCGAGCGATGGAAGCCATTGTCCTGTGACATGTTGGCAAAGAACGCTGCCTCATTGTATTTAGGAAGGATGGGTAGGAAGGAGCTTCCATTAGGGGCAATATTGTTGTTTAATTGGCTAGCCATAGCGTTGGCACGCTTGCGGGAAGGGCTTCGGTCAGGATTGAGGGCAGGATTATTAGGCTTGATGCGACCCATCTTGAGATTCATAACCAAACACTTCTTAGAAGTCATATGTGAAGAATAGGAACCGGAATGCGAGAATTTCTTTCCGCAGTTGGCGCATTCAAATGGCTTCTCTCCGGAATGTATGCGGAGGTGTTCTTTCAAATGGTGCTTAAACTTGAAGGCTTTATCGCAGTCATTGCATTTGAATTTGCGAAGGTTCGCGCTCTCGTCGTGGCTGATCATGTGGCGCTGCAGTCGGTAGACATTGGCGAAGCTTTTGTGGCAGATCTTGCAGGCCTGTTGGCAAAATAAACGTCATTAGTATTGCAGGGGTTTTACATGTGTGTTTATTGGATAGCACTCTGATCCCACTACTTATTTGCTAGCGAATTTGGCTCGTGTCTTAAACTTATACGATTTACACTCATAATTTATTTTAGGAATATCGGGACTTAATTATTATCCTGTAAAAGTTCCTATTATTTTCAGTTAGGTATAGATAGTCTATACCTATCGTCGGGGATAGTGCAATATTGCGTAACTAACAAATTCAATTACGATCAATTTGAGTGTCAATTGTTTGATATTTGAACTCTATCTGTTTTGGCAGTTACGCGGTATTGAACTATCCCCGACGCTATGTGAATGTAAGTGCGACTAAGTTAATATTTAGTAATACATAAGAACCAGCCAATGCCACCGGTTAAATAAAGTTTCTAGGGTTTAGGGCTACAATATTGATCAATAAATATTTATAAAGCCCCATCACTTTCAGAATAAAAATTATAATAGGTCTAAAGGTCGCGAGCAGAATTCAAATACGCATTCCTTTGTCAACATTATTTCCAAATAGGTATTTAAGTATCTACATCTATATCCTACAGAACAAGCTTTAATTAAACATACTGTGGGATTACGTCGTGTCCCAAAGTTTTTATTTTTTTATAATCTACATATTGCGACCACCATTTACCATGACGGCACTCGCCGTGAGAGCCATCATGGTTATTTCCATGTATTTAAGTATCTACATGTCAATTGTGTACTGACTCGAGTTTTTTATTTATATTTATTCAATGTACAATGCACTAACATATTTGACGGTATCCACCTGAGTGTTGGGCGAGTGCAGGGTCTCATGTCGCTCGAGCTGTTCCCGTGTGGGGTAGGCACCGCGGCACTGGCTGCAGGAGAAGGGACCTCCGGGACCGAGTGGGGACCCTCGGTCCTCCTCCTCGTCAGGCGGCTTGCCTTCCGCTCCTGCCAGGGGGCGGACTGTAACAATGGAGAAATATATTTAGCTTACATGGTTTAACACGTTCGAGGCCGGTGAAACAGCATCTGTGTTGATAAAATCTAACTCCTATGACAGTGAAACATCATATACGTGATCAAAGTAACTAGCACTAGCACAAATCAAGTTCTTACTCATAGGCGTACCTAAGTACTTGATTTGTGCTTCTGGCATAGGCCAGTGATAGCATAGAAATAGGAACGTTTTTGACACACGCACTGTGCCTGCACACATGCGTGTCATTGGCATAGGATTTCTATCAGATAATTTGTATTAGCACTTAGTGAAACAATACCGGTGGCGAACGTGTTAACCTCTCGTGTGCCACGATTTTTTTATAGTTTCCTCGTACGCGGATCTGTGTTCCGGCATGTAAAAGGCAAACTCTTTGGCATTTTTCGTCTGAAGATTCGTCATCATCGATCATTGATTTCATTCCGCCAAAAAACAGTATCCTAGTTGAGGTACATGTGAGTTCTCTCTAAACTTAAGTCTACCTTTGTTAACATAACTACCTGTACTAGTTATGTTAACAAATATGAGCTTTAAAAAAATTATGTTTCATTGATTAAAACGGCGTCAGTGAAGTGGCACGTAGCTACGAGTAAATGCCTCGTACTCGAAGATCGACACGGGATCGCTCCCGTATCGCGTATCTTTCGTGGGGCAGGATCTCACATGTAAAAGGCTTGATGCCCATCGCTCCAGAAAGGAGATCGTATGCATTATTTTCGCCCTAGAGACTATCGAGGTGTTATCCTTTAGCTTACGTTAAAAGAATGCTACTAGTTCAACATGTAGCAGTGGTCAAACATTGGAAACTATACGTGATTATGTAGATTTCTTTGATCGCGATCAGTCACTAGGATTCTGTCCTACATCCGGAAGTATTCGGGTGAGTAATACGAAGTGATGTCATCATTATGTACCTACCTATAAACACGTGAGTAGGTACCTAACTATATAATACAACTTTATACTAGACATTTATAATTATAAGCATTCAGATGAGCCAGACATGATAAACATTTTCGTTAAATCTAGTGCTTACGTCAGTTATACTCGGGATTAAACTCAATCTCGATTGAAAAAACTCGACACTGTAGTTTCTCGCGCAAAATTGGTAAGCAGTCGACGTAAGCGATAATCCAATGTCATTGACGCAATATTTGCAGTTTAATTATCGCCAATTACCCTGTAAACACGACATCGGCCGTGCGGCTCGATCCCGCGTAGTACGCATCATAAAAGCCCAATTGGAAACAATACAATCGCGTTGTCGGCGATTAAAATTATCGCGGACACCTTTACGGCACGCGTTAAAAACAAACATGGCGGCAACAATTCAATTTGGAGTCGGTTATTTCGGTAATACGGCCCGTTTTCCCGCGTAATAACGTTTTTAAAAGCACCGCTGGCGGGCGCGCGTCGTAAATCAAATATAATAAAGAGCAAAACAACGTTCGGAGGTATTAATTAGATCGAGCGTCGCTGTATGCTGCGCGTTACGGTGCAGCTAGTGGTTTCCAAACACCGACTCGTAAACCATTATAACTGAGACCTCAGAACCGATCAACTATAAACGGATAGCGTAGTTTGAATACTAGCGTTGGCGTCGGTAAGCGGTTTGAACTCGCCATACTGCACGTAGGTAATCCGCGATCGGACACCGGTATTGAATTTTAGAAAATACGACCTCGTAAACCGGCCGTTCCCTTTTACGGGAGAGGTGATAATGAATGTGGACCTAAATAAAGCGCCGCTAAACATAAATGATAGCGCAATATCACGGAAGCAGAATACATTGGGCTTATTGAATAGGTACAGTTAGTTTAACAGCCGTTTGCATTTCGATATCTGCTGCTGTCGAACGCCTACTTGACTGTGTAGGAAACATTAATTTCATATTTAAACATTAATTAAACTCTAGTTTTTTTTAAATAAAAACACCTGCCTAAACACGTTAATCAATATATTATTTGCTTCATTTCCATTAAGCAGGTACGTTAACGAAGAAACAATAAGATTAGGTTGTTCTTTCGACTCGTTTGTATCAGCTCCACTATTAGGTATTGGTCATTTCAAGTTCTGATGATTGCTATCGGTATGCTAATAACTCGTAATGATCATAATATCTAATACTCATTTAAATATTCACAGATTTATTCTTATTCTTTCTGAACGGGCCTAATTTAATAAAGAGCTTTTTAAAACTCCCTTCGATGTTTCGAGCATAACACTCGGAAAAATATTAATGTGAGCTATTCGAAAAAGTTAACCGTATCGGTCTTAAATAGCACGAAATTATTTAATATATTCTGAAATTAAATAACTTTAATATTTATAAAATAAATAGACTTCATATTATGAAATATATGAATCAAGAACTTAATTATGTAAAACTTTATCCCATACAAAATAAACAAAACTTCATTTACAATCAATTCAAACACGCGATTATTACACGATTGCAATTTATACGAGCAACAAGGGGAGCAATAGTTCCGCTACTCGCCAACAGATGGCGCTGGCAGTACCGTGACGCTCGGCGTTGCTGGCGAAATAGAGTAAAACTTCAATGTACAAAAACATAGTAATATTTTGTAATATACACTCTTTACGATTTACATAATTATGTCTAGATTAAAGCAATATTAAAAAGTTATTAGTTCATAAATATATTAACATGCCATTACTGTCGTTAACTTACATGTCCAGTAGTGTTCATACGACTATAACTTTAAAATACGGAATAGGTTTACATTTAACATATTAAACTGATCGTTATTTAGCTCTTAAGCACCCATTGTTTTCATTACGTCGCGAGCCAAGTGCTATAACACAATTGTTTATAAAACACCGGGCCCATTTTTTAATTCGCCGCCCGCTATAAATCGCATTAGAATTCACATAAAACATGTCAACATATACGTAAAGCGTACACCTACGAGTCAAATAATCTGCGCGGGCGTCCGTTAACCGCTGATAAAAAAACCTTACGCACACTACTACGCGTCGCTTCCTATTGCCTGTTAGAGTAAATAACAATTATCGCACGCACACAGACGCGCAGATAAGCTCGCACACACGCACGGTGATTGGTCGCACCTGTGTTGAAGAAAAAACGCCTGCCAGACACCATGTTGTAACATCTCGGGGATTGTAATTGCGCGTTGAGAGACCTATCGAATTGTTTAGACGCGAGCTATTTGTTCAATTGTAGTGCGCTTCTGTTTTATGATCTGCGGTCGGCATTTGTTCTGACGTTCTTTTACAAAGAAAGGACTGTTTGAACGTTATAACACGTGTTTCGAGTCTTTGTTTGAGACGTGAGTTTTTTGTGCAAATATGGCTGTAAATTTTGTTCTCTATTATTTGGTATATGAATGAATATTTCGTCTTAAGAAAGTATATTCACACGTACTTTTCGTTGGGCAGCCATAGCGATTGGCTCTTGAAAAAGCTCCTAGACGGAGAGAAACGCGTCAAGTATTTTTCGACATATTTAATAGAGCTTTTTCACTTATAGCGACACCTAATTTGGTAGCGTGTTTTTTTTTGGTTAATTGGGTGTTCTTTAAAGCGAAAATGCCCAATAACGTGATTTAGCCGTGTGAAATACTATACTATAATTATTTTAGGATGAATGAGCCCCACGAAAGTTTTGCGTTTAAATTGCGTAATTGCGTTGTCGGTATAGAGTAGGTAATTTCCATTGCGTATTATCCTATTCTCTGCTTTTTTAACTCACTCTTTCAAGTAAACCCAAAATTGCATAAAAATGTTATGTAGGGGTGCGCCAAAGTATTTATAAAATTGCAACTTAGATTATTGGAACTCCGAAAATTTTTCTTATACAATTTAACTTCATAATGATCGGTATTTAGAATAATCTTTGTTCATAATCATCATCACATAGAATTATTTATGTTCATAATATTGTTTTTCATACATATTTTTAATACTAACTTTTATGTTTATATAATTTTTCACTATACTTATTTTATGATATATATTCTAATGTTATAGGTATTTATTTTTATCTGTACTGGTTTTATGTATGAATTATTTTTGTTTAATTAAATATAAATCGTACTATTACTGTAAACTAGCTACCTGCACAAATCAGGTTGTGGCAGAGTAGGTACTGTACTAAACGCGTTCCCTCTAAACTTTTTTTGTCCGAAACGCTTAGGACATAACAGACTTGGTATAATCTATTTTGACATCAACTTAATGAGCACATTCTCGGTACGGCACTCGTATGAGTCAGTCGTGTGCAGTTCCGTATTTTCTTATCTAAATCGCAGCGCAGAAATATTAATTCATAGCGCGCCGGCGACCGGTTTTAGGTATTTCCGGCCGGCCGGCTTGTTGTTTACGATGGGAGATAATGAACCTATAGGTATGGACAACGGAAATACAAGTATAACCGATTTTTTACCGAGATCGCGTAGCAATTCTTTAGAAGAGGAAGAGATGTCAGGAGCAGAACAATACCAACCTAACGAGTTAAATGAGCAGGAGGTAAACCATCAACACATGGACGCAGAAGATATATCCAGACCAGCAAAGAGGTGTTTTGATGAGAACCAATGGGTGATAGTTGGAGATAAAAAGGAAAAAAAACCAAAAGCGGGGACCGGACATTTGGAAGTATTCATTACATCGGCAGAAAAACTGCCAAAGCAGTTTGCCTTAGCAAAATTATTCAAAGAGTACAAAATTTGTGACATTCAAAAGGTGAAGTATTTGAACCCGTATAAAATTCGTTTAGAGATGTCCAATGAAGTAAATGTAGACAAACTAGAAAATTGCGCTTTTTTTAAGGAGAAAGGTTGGCGTATTCAAATGCCGATGGAGAACTCGCAGTCCTATGGAGTTATACGCGATGTCGACATGGATCTGACAGATGAAGAAGTCTGCAAAACAATACAGTGCGAGAAACCAGCTGAACTATTGTCAGTTTTCAGACTTAAAAAACGAGATGATAGCTGTAAAGAGGGCTGGGCACCAAGTGAAGTTGTGCGCTTATGCTTCAAAGGAACCTTTTTACCGCCATATGTGTTTGTGGATGGTTTGCGACTTAAAGTGGACCCATACGTATTTCCAGTTTCACAATGTTCCCGGTGTTGGAAATTAGGTCACGCAAAAAAAAGATGTCCTAGTAATAAAATCATATGCCCAAAATGCGGAAACCATCATGCAAATTGCGAGACGACGGAGTATAAGTGTATTAATTGTGGTGGTCGACATATATCGCTCTCAAAGTCATGTCCAGCATACATAAAAGAAAAAAGACTGCGAGAACTAATGGCAGAGTATAACTGTACATATAGAAAAGCTTTAACTTTATATGTAACACCAGAGTCTCCTGTACAGAAAAATCGAATTGAGTATGCAATGAAGTATGATTCTTTTCCGGTTTTAAAGTCGACGGAACCTGTTCAGACTGATCAACCCTCTCAACATATTCAAGAAAAAGGGATCCAAAAATCATATGCTAAAATTGTGGAGACAAAAGCGATAATACACCGACCAACCTCACAGCGACCAATAAAAATTAAAAAACGATTAACACCCAGAGAAGATGACGGCTTCGACTCCGACATAAATGACGTATGTATGGATAACGGTCCAGAAAAAAAAATTGAAGACGAAGACAACCAACACAAAAATAAGGAAAAAGTGGACTTCGAAGAACTGCTGAACCGACTGAAAGAAATCATATTTCTGAAGGGGGACACTATACAGGTGAAGGTACATAAAATTCTAAAATGTTGTATTCAGTGGGGTATCTTAATATGTGTAGAAAAAGTAGCTAGCTGGCCGATCTTAAAAAGTATTATGGATTATTTTTTAACTGAATATGTCAAGTAAAGTTAAACACAATTTTAAACTTAAAGTACTGCAGTGGAACGCTCAAAGTCTCAGACCTAAGTTGCTGGCTTTCGAGAACATGTTAGTTCAAGAAAGAGTCCACGTTGCCGCCCTATGTGAAACTTGGTTGGAACCTGGTAGCCACTTAACATTAAAAAATTATCATATTTATCGCAAAGATCGTATAGATTCGTACGGAGGAATCGCGTTGTTTGTGCACAGGTCTGTTAAATCGCAATTACATAATATAAACTGCAGCAATGCGGGGATAGAACTCCTTAGCATACAAATTTTTAACTGTAATCAAATAGAATGTATTACGGTCGTGTATTGTCCACAATCGGTACGTACTAATAGAGGCGACTGGGACAATGTTTTTTCCTTAGTGAGCAAAAAAGCGCTGATACTTGGGGATCTCAATGGGCATCACAGCAACTGGTCATATAAAACCGACACTCGCGGGTCACAAATCCATGATGCGATAACAGATAACATGTTTGTATCACTAAATGACGGTCGACCCACTCGAATTAAATATGTAAATAACCAGTTGCAACAATCGTCCTCCGGATGTGTCTATAGTTTCGTCAGATATAGCGTTAGATTTTTCTTGGCAAGCGTTAAATGAAACATTAGGCAGTGATCACGTCATGATATTGATAACGGCTAATTTAGAATTAAATAATAGTAATAACGATATACATTTCAGACGAAATTTTAAAAAAGCTAACTGGGAGTCCTATAAAACACTTCTAGAAGAATTATTTAGTACATTTTATTTTAAAGATAATCTGCAAGACTCATACGATTGTTTTATAAAGTGTATTAATAAGTCAGCGGATATAAATATTCCTTATATCAAGCCATGTTTCAATCCCAGTAGCAAGTTTTTACCTAAACCATATTGGAACCCGTCGTTATCGAGATCTGTAGCCGAGCGCCGGTTAGCACTGTCCGCGTTTAGACGCAATCCTACACCTACTAATTTAGACTTCCTACAGACAAAAATACGAGACACTCAAAAGTTGATGAGAAAGGCGCGAGAGGAATCATGGCAATCCTTTTGTACATCGATGGATCAATCAACCACTCAACATGATTTATGGCGTAAAATGAAATGGTTTAAGGGATCTAAAAGTGATCATAATTATGTTTCTAAGGATAAAGCCACAACATTATTGACTAGTTTAACTCCAGATTACGTAATGCCGAGTGAACCATTTATATACAGTTGCAATCCCAGTTTAGAAGTACCTATATCCATACATGAAATGGAACAATGCATACGACGTAAGGATACGACACCTGGTGGCGACAATATATCGTACTCTATGATTAGTAACCTTCCAGATAACGGTAAATTAATTCTATTAACATTATATAACCGGTTTCTTACAAAAACGTTTGTTCCTTCACAGTGGCGGTTAATAAACATCGTCCCGATACCTAAACCGGGCCGCAACCCGCAATCTGCAGATGCGCTCAGACCAATAGCGATGATATCCTGCCTTTGTAAGGTGTATCATAATATATTAATAAAACGTGTCGAATGGTACATAGAAAAAAATAATAGCCTATCACCTTATACAACTGGATTCCGTAAATGTAGATCAACTTTGGACAGTTTGGCCTCACTAGTCTCCGATATACAAATAGGTATGTCAAACAATTACCCTACCTTAGCTTGTTTTATTGATATTGATAACGCGTACAACCACGTAGATGTGAAGAGTTTATTAAGTGCAATGGATCAGTTAGGTATAGGCAAGAGAATTTGTAGCTATCTTTGGAATTACTTGAAAGAGAGGATACTTGTGATTAAAATCGGAAATTCCAGTACTATCTCGAGAACGACCGGAATCGGACTTGGTCAAGGAGATCCGTTCTCGCCTTTACTATTTAATATTGCGACAATAAATGTATGCAAAAGTTTAGAACGACGCGATAACATACAAATTTTACAATATGCTGATGACTATGTATTATATACTGCGTGTAAATCACTAAAAGACGGTGCGCACGAATTGCAAGGTGCTCTAGATACGTTTACAATATTATTACGTGATAAGGGCTTAAATATATCGGTAACAAAAAGTAAAATATGCATTTTCCAAAGAGGACACTCGCGTAATACAGTAAATCTTAAAATTAACAACAAACCGTTAGAAGTAGTGGGACACATTTAGGTATTTGGGTCTATGGCTGGAAAAAAATTTAAAATGGAACAAACACATAAACGAAACTGTAGAAAAGTGCCTCAGATTATTGAAC
>JALPQI010031952.1:0-34055 GCA_025490895.1 Thaumatotibia leucotreta
CTAAGTTGCTGGCTTTCGAGAACATGTTAGTTCAAGAAAGAGTCCACGTTGCCGCCCTATGTGAAACTTGGTTGGAACCTGGTAGCCACTTAACATTAAAAAATTATCATATTTATCGCAAAGATCGTATAGATTCGTACGGAGGAATCGCGTTGTTTGTGCACAGGTCTGTTAAATCGCAATTACATAATATAAACTGCAGCAATGCGGGGATAGAACTCCTTAGCATACAAATTTTTAACTGTAATCAAATAGAATGTATTACGGTCGTGTATTGTCCACAATCGGTACGTACTAATAGAGGCGACTGGGACAATGTTTTTTCCTTAGTGAGCAAAAAAGCGCTGATACTTGGGGATCTCAATGGGCATCACAGCAACTGGTCATATAAAACCGACACTCGCGGGTCACAAATCCATGATGCGATAACAGATAACATGTTTGTATCACTAAATGACGGTCGACCCACTCGAATTAAATATGTAAATAACCAGTTGCAACAATCGTCTCCGGATGTGTCTATAGTTTCGTCAGATATAGCGTTAGATTTTTCTTGGCAAGCGTTAAATGAAACATTAGGCAGTGATCACGTCATGATATTGATAACGGCTAATTTAGAATTAAATAATAGTAATAACGATATACATTTCAGACGAAATTTTAAAAAAGCTAACTGGGAGTCCTATAAAACACTTCTAGAAGAATTATTTAGTACATTTTATTTTAAAGATAATCTGCAAGACTCATACGATTGTTTTATAAAGTGTATTAATAAGTCAGCGGATATAAATATTCCTTATATCAAGCCATGTTTCAATCCCAGTAGCAAGTTTTTACCTAAACCATATTGGAACCCGTCGTTATCGAGATCTGTAGCCGAGCGCCGGTTAGCACTGTCCGCGTTTAGACGCAATCCTACACCTACTAATTTAGACTTCCTACAGACAAAAATACGAGACACTCAAAAGTTGATGAGAAAGGCGCGAGAGGAATCATGGCAATCCTTTTGTACATCGATGGATCAATCAACCACTCAACATGATTTATGGCGTAAAATGAAATGGTTTAAGGGATCTAAAAGTGATCATAATTATGTTTCTAAGGATAAAGCCACAACATTATTGACTAGTTTAACTCCAGATTACGTAATGCCGAGTGAACCATTTATATACAGTTGCAATCCCAGTTTAGAAGTACCTATATCCATACATGAAATGGAACAATGCATACGACGTAAGGATACGACACCTGGTGGCGACAATATATCGTACTCTATGATTAGTAACCTTCCAGATAACGGTAAATTAATTCTATTAACATTATATAACCGGTTTCTTACAAAAACGTTTGTTCCTTCACAGTGGCGGTTAATAAACATCGTCCCGATACCTAAACCGGGCCGCAACCCGCAATCTGCAGATGCGCTCAGACCAATAGCGATGATATCCTGCCTTTGTAAGGTGTATCATAATATATTAATAAAACGTGTCGAATGGTACATAGAAAAAAATAATAGCCTATCACCTTATACAACTGGATTCCGTAAATGTAGATCAACTTTGGACAGTTTGGCCTCACTAGTCTCCGATATACAAATAGGTATGTCAAACAATTACCCTACCTTAGCTTGTTTTATTGATATTGATAACGCGTACAACCACGTAGATGTGAAGAGTTTATTAAGTGCAATGGATCAGTTAGGTATAGGCAAGAGAATTTGTAGCTATCTTTGGAATTACTTGAAAGAGAGGATACTTGTGATTAAAATCGGAAATTCCAGTACTATCTCGAGAACGACCGGAATCGGACTTGGTCAAGGAGATCCGTTCTCGCCTTTACTATTTAATATTGCGACAATAAATGTATGCAAAAGTTTAGAACGACGCGATAACATACAAATTTTACAATATGCTGATGACTATGTATTATATACTGCGTGTAAATCACTAAAAGACGGTGCGCACGAATTGCAAGGTGCTCTAGATACGTTTACAATATTATTACGTGATAAGGGCTTAAATATATCGGTAACAAAAAGTAAAATATGCATTTTCCAAAGAGGACACTCGCGTAATACAGTAAATCTTAAAATTAACAACAAACCGTTAGAAGTAGTGGACACATTTAGGTATTTGGGTCTATGGCTGGAAAAAAATTTAAAATGGAACAAACACATAAACGAAACTGTAGAAAAGTGCCTCAGATTATTGAACACGTTTAAAGTTTTAGCGGGCCCAGGTTGGGGTATACATCCAGATCATCTGAGGAGGTTGTATATTGCTACCATAAGAAGTAAGTTAGACTATGCTAGCTTTTTGTACGGAAACGGATACAAAAATATTTTAGGTAAATTAGACCGGCTCCAAAATCAGTGTATGCGAACAATCGGAGGATTTATTAAAAGTACAACAATTCATGTTATGGAATCTGAACTTGGACTTCCACCGCTACATATCAGAAGATATTATTTAGCGTGCAAATTTTGGCTGAAGACAAAATCTTGCGAAAACTTCATGGCGATGAAAAAAATATCTCACCTGGCTACTCTAACACGAAACCAATACTGGAGTCGTAAAAAAAAACCCTTATTGATTCTGGCTCACGAGGCTTTGGTAAATACACGAATACATACTTCCCAACAGTTAGAACTCTTTTCATTGAATACATGGCTCAGCAGCGTGGACCTTTCTGATATAATTTGCACATATATTGAGGGCATACAAATCTCTAAAAAGAAATGTAATGTTCCCCTGTTAAAAAAAACTTGTGAGACCTTTTTAAACACAAAATACCCTAATTTCTATTGCATTTATACTGACGGCTCTAAATGTACAGATGGTGCTGGATTGGCTATTTATGATCCACAAATAGTGAGTTCAATTAAAATACGAATTAATGACAACATCTCTATTATGTACATAGAATTGATAGCTATAGCAGAGGCGATTGCGTACATCGAATCATTTAATAACGGTCATTTTGTTATATGTACAGACTCCAGAAGTGCGTTACAGTATTTGGCTCGATGCACCTCGAACTTTCGAGGAGCACCGATAGCCTATAGCATTATAAGATCATTAAACGTATTATTACATAATACAATGATTACGGTAAAGTTGCAATGGGTACCATCGCACATTGGTTTGGATGGAAACGAAGTGGCCGATAGGTTGGCCAGAGAAGCGTCTACAGATGGAATAGAAGCCACATGTTTACCATACTATACTGATTGCCTCAGCATTGTTCGTTCTAAGTGCATAAACATATGGAAAGAGCATTTTGATGAAAGGTCCCTAAATAAAGGTATATGGTATAAAACTATCCAGCCTAGTCTTTGCCAAGTGCCATGGTTTAGAGGTACTGGTTTGAGCAGGAAAGATATTGTAACAGCTTTCAGACTTCGATCTGGCCACATTCCACTAAATAGCTTCGCATTTTTAATGCGTAAGAGTGATTCTCCTAACTGTACTGAATGTGGAAAAAGAGAAGATGCTGTTCACATCATGATGGAGTGTAACCGGAACGAAGTTGAAAGATACGCTTTTGTGACTAGACATAAGGCTAATTTATCTCAAACCGGTGCATGTAATAGTATTTTAGCTCAGCCAGTATGTAAAGCAGCTAAAGACTTATATAAGCTTGTTAATTTAGGTATTAAGCGAAGATGATTGTATGATTTGTAACAATTAGGGTGACATTATCAACCTTGATAAAACCCTTTAATAAATAAAGATTAAAAAAAAAAAAAAAAGTAATGTTTCGAGGTTAGATACCCATATAGTTTAAATTGGAACATACCTGACTAGAATTAAATTATAACGTAAACTAGGTACCTAGGATCCTAAACGCCTGAGTTTTTGAATTATATTCACCCAAAGTTAATCAAATCATTGCTTACATTACGGCTGGATAGCCCTGCCTGCTGCGAAACATCTGTTATTATTTTATATCCCATGACCACTACGAGTATTATAACTACGACAGACTGTCTAATAGGTAGGTACCTATATTAATCTTAGCTCCGCGTATGACTGGTAGTTGAACATTTCTCTAAAAGTTTCTACATTGTTAAGACCAATCTTTAAATGACTGTTTAAGTTTCTTATTTTGTTACCAATTATAAAGACCTATTATTTAACGGTTAAATTCGCACGTAGTGACTAAAATACACAGGAGTTTAACCGTTTAATTATATGTATAGTCTCACGGAAGTTTGAATTCAATATTTGTTTCCAATTTTAGGGTTCCGTAGCCAAAATGGCAAAAACGGAACCCTTATAGATTCGTCATGTCCGTCTGTCCGTCTGTCCGTCTGTCACGGCCGATTTACTCGGAAACTATAAATGCTAAAGTAACGAAATTTGGTAAGGATATGTGTTGTATGAACCGCTACAGGATTATGATACTAAATTGTAAAAAAAACCATTGGGGTGGGGGCCCTCCATACCTCATGTAACTGAGGGATAGAAATTTTTTTTTAGTTGTATATAAGCGTGTGGGGTATTAATAGAAAAGTCTTTGAAAATGATATGAAGGTTTATAAATCTCATTTTATTTAAGCAAATCTTTTTCGAGATATCAGCTCTCAAAATCTGAAAAATGTGTCCCCCCCCTTCTATTTTTTAAACTACGCGATATAAAATTAAAAAAAATATATATGTTATGCACATTAATAAACTCTATCAACGATTTTTGGTTTGATTAAAATAAATTATCTCGTATAGTTTTTGAGGTAGGTTGATTTAACTGTATTTTTTTAATAATAAATTGATAATGGTACGGAACCCTTCGCACGCGAGTCCGACTCGCACTTGGCCGGTTTTTTAATTACATATCTATCAATATAATCTTGTATCATTATTAATAAGGTTTGTAACGAAAAAGGAAAACGCAATTAGCGCTAGCTTAGTAATCTTGTGAACATACTTTTTGACATAATGCTCAGTTACTTATCCTAGGAACCATTAATACTACTTTTAGATTTAGTCTAAATTTGTTGTGAATGTTGCAGCAATAAGGCTCGGGTAAGGGGCATCAAATCTCGGGTAGGTACTTAGGCGTGCCAGTCCCCGCTTGCCATAAATTGTAATGTCATGACTCATCGGACATGCACAACATCCAGCCACATTAACATAGATATCGCAAATACTCACTAAATAATATTAGATTTCAGTTGTTGTAACATACACTCAAGAGCAATGCGGCTACAGTGACTATTGGACAAATGGTGTTCTTTAATTAAGTAAGTTTTCTCATAAATTGGTCGGTTGCAATAATAGAAAGTCAGATAGAAAATCACAAAAATAGGGATAGAATTGGACTGGATGTTAGTAGATTAGAATAATCACTAAATAAAAAATTTCAAAAACCGACTTCAACCGATTTCTCCAAGATACCCGATATGTTTCCATCATTGGTTTCCTCAAATCCTACTTTCTGAATGGTAATTCTTGTAAATGAATAAAAATTACCAAAAGCGCCATACATGTAGGTACCTATAACATTTGAAGAGATCCCTCGATTTCTCCAAGATCCCATCATCAGTCCGCAGCTTGGTGCCAATGGCACCATCTCGTCTCGTAGTTATACACGTTTGATCGCAAAAAACAATGAAAATTGATTCACGATTCTCGGAGATATCGGGTAACATACCTACATACAAAAAAAATCTTTCGAATTGACAACCTCCTCCTTTTTTTGCAGTCGGTTTAAAAGAAAATGTGATTAGGTGGTTCTACGTTGTCGAACACTAAAAAGTTTTTCATAATGCTGCCCCCGTTAGCATAAACGCAGTAACTAGTTTTGAAGTGTTTCAATCAATTGTTTAGTACTTTATTCAATTGAATTGTGTTTTGCTTTTAATTATCATTTTAAAACTAGTCACTGCGTTTACGCTAACGGGGGCAGAATGGTTAGGTACATACCTACTCTCCAACTAATCTCAAGTAGCGCTCAACTGATGGCGATTCTAAAAGCGTTCCCTAAACATAGCAAACTCGGAGTTGTGTAATCTCGCGGAACGTGACTGGAACCGCAGAGGGGGCACAATACAGCACTCCACCTCACAATATGTAAACGTCAAAATTTGCTTACCCAATCAAGCGAGCTCCGGTGTGGAAAACCAACAATGGGAAAGGTGCAGAGTGGAGTGGCCACCGAAGTGCCTTTTGCTTTGGCCTCGTTATACTTCGTCTTTTATAAAACGACCAAAACGGGGTTTCGGTTTACGAGCGTGCACTAACAATTCTGGAGTCCGAGACCGCATTACTTTAAAGTACTCTATATTGCATGAAAAAGGACTGGAAGCCAACCCCTTGCCTTCAAAAATCTCTGACTGGCTAATATCTACCTACTTTAAGCGCATATTATATTCCTGAATATTTGCCTTGTATCGCGTAGAAGCGTAATCGCACTTATGAGTACAAGCCGAGAGTGACACAACACACAATCAATGCGTGGAGGTGAAATGTACGCTCCACTTATTATTGGAAAAGGGTTATATGAAGTTATGTTAACTTAGAGCTTGTGTGGTTTTCATTTCCGTAAGTCGAATCTTCCTCGTCTTTGTATGAAGTAACTCGGGTGGAGAATATTGCCAAAACTTCGAGTTGCTTCATTTGATTTATATTTCAATATCGGAAACTTGGAGTAGGTACCTATCATTTGCTGATCGAAATAAGAGGTAAAGAGATGATATTACGAGGACTGACTACAAAACTTAGGCAACAACTATAGTGTGTAAGTCTAATCCCATCAAAAACATTACATGTAAAAAGGTGCAAGTCTCGCAGCATAGCAGTTGTTACACCACAAAAAAATTATGAGATCAATTGTTTAACCAAGTCAATAATTCTGTAGTTACTACAAGGGGGTATCCATAAAACTCGGTTTCTACTAACTTGCCTAACTTGAAACTGCATGTAGAAATACTCATTTTATTATAGGTATCAATAACGAGTAAGCCAAATTAGCTTGAGATTACCAAGCGAATTAAGTTTGATGATCCACCACTACCTATCCATGGGAACATTTGTCTAGCAGCTTTGTCATAAATTGTTACCTTATAACAATTACTTAATTAACAACATCTTATAGTAACTGTATTAATATAAGATATCTGTATTTTTTTAATATAAAGAATGACTTGGCCATCGACCACATCTTACTGAATGTCTTTAGGGCATTGCTAAATTAGGGTTGTTTTAAGCAGTTGATTTTATTACTCACCTATGTAGTAGCGAGTGTTTTTATTCGTGAAGGTTTTTTTTGGTCGTAAAGCAAAATAATGGACATAATACGGAATTAAATCTGAGAGTGAGAGAGTGTTTTTCAAGAAATAGAAAATTTCGTTTGTTATAACATGGTCACCAGATATCCTATACACCGTTTGACAAAGGCATAATAGGATGACTATTTATATACTCTGACAACCAAATTATGTCAGTAGAAAAGCGTGCGACATTCAAAATTAGTATGAAGAATAGTAGGAAGGGCGGACAGGCCAGTAGATTTTTTTATTTCACGCGGTTTCCTATTGACACCGTTTGGTTTGAGTAAGAATATACATAAATGATTTAAGTAGTTTTAAGATAATATATTGATCAGAGTCTACCCTACATAATGGTGATAGGCTTCAGAGTCACGAAAAGTAGTTTTTGATCACGACCCAACCCAAATCATCCCTGTGCGATGGCCAAGTCATTCTTTATATAAAAAAAATACAGATATCTTATATTAATACAGTTACTATAAGATGTTGTTAATTAAGTAATTGTTATAAGGTAACAATTTATGACAAAGCTGCTAGACAAATGTTCCCATGGATAGGTAGTGGTGGATCATCAAACTTAATTCGCTTGGTAATCTCAAGCTAATTTGGCTTACTCTTTATTGATACCTATAATAAAATGAGTATTTCTACATGCAGTTTCAAGTTAGGCAAGTTAGTAGAAACCGAGTTTTATGGATACCCCCTTGTAGTAACTACAGAATTATTGACTTGGTTAAACAATTGATCTCATAATTTTTTTGTGGTGTAACAACTGCTATGCTGCGAGACTTGCACCTTTTTACATGTAATGTTTTTGATGGGATCTCATCTCTTTTTGTAGGTATTCTTCTTTTTTTTCTTTTCGGGTACTACTTCTTGTACGTCAGCTACCATTTTTCTCATAGCCCACTCTCTGTCTTTATGGGCTTTTTTCCGGGGCTTTGATGGAACAATTTCTGACAAGTCTGGACGGTATTTGCGTCTAAGTCTATTATATTCTAATATTGCAGATTCCTGCGCTTTAATGCTACCGAAATCGATATTTACTAGATGTATACCGTTAAAACTTGTGACCCTGGAAAGTGCTACATACGCTTGCCCACATGTAAACACTCCAGAACCGATATCCATTAGAGCATTGAACACAATTAACAGTAGCTTTATTTTAACTTCAACGCATTACTTCGTTGAAATTACCTACACAACAATGTCCAAATCTCTAGCAAATCAAATCCCTAAACGAGTTCGTAATCCTAAATTACCTACACAAACAATTTCTAAATTAGTATATGAACACAATTAACAATCGCTAGCACGACAAAGAATTAAAGATTTTTTTATTACTTTAACCCCAACGTATTATTTCGTTCATACGAAAGACCTTTTTTTTATACCATGTCGGTGGCAAACAAGCATACGGCCCGCCTGATGGAAAGCAGTCACCGTAGCCTATGGGCGCCTGCAACCCCAGGGGTGTCACATGCGCGTTGCCGACCCAATAAAAACTTGTACACTCCTCTTTTGAAGAACCCCATACTGTAGTCCAACGGGAAAACCTCGGCAGGGAGCTCATTCCACAGACGGCTCATTCCATCCGCGGGAGGAAGATCCTTTGAAACCGCAAGGTGCGCGACCATTTAGGTTGCAAGGTGTGAGGATGAGCGCCCAGTCGGTGGCGAGCGGTGCGATGATGAAAAGTGGACGTTGGCATCATGTCGAACAGTTCTTCAGAGCACAGCCCATTGTACAGACGATAGAACACACATAAGGAGGCGAAGTCTCTCCTTAGACTTAAGGGTTCAATACCGCCTGTGAGTCTGGGATCGTCGACTATTCGGACAGCTCGTCTCTGAACCGAGTCAAAGGGTGCAAGCTTGTATACAGGTGCTCCTGCCCAGAGGTGACAGCAATACTCCTGCGACTTATATAACAGAAGTCTTTGCCCCGGAGTAAAGTATCCCCTCGCTTTATTGAGCACACCGAGATTTTTGGATGCCAGCGTAGCTTTTCCCTCTAGATGACATCGGAATTGGACGTCGTTGGAAATGTCGACTCCGAGGATCCCAATACTCCCTGACATGGTAAGAGCTGTGTCTTGGAACTTTGGAGCCACAGTAAATGGGGTTTTTTTAAGCGGTAAACGCGCAAACTTGTGTCTTTGTGGGGTTGAACCTGACTAGGTTATCCCGACCCCATAACGAGACTCTAGATAAAGTGTTGTCGATGTCAGACACAACGACTCCGCGACTTTCCAGTACCACAGAGCGAGGGATATTAGTACGGCCTGTGTAAAAAGTATCCCCAGTACTGTCATCTGCATAGCAATGGAGGTCGCCGATAGACAACATGTCATTGATATGCAGAAGGAACAACGTTGGGGATAGCACAGAGCCTTGCGGGACGCCAGCGTTTATGTCCATGCTATCAGAGCAGCTACCATCTACTACGGCACGAAAGCGTCTGCCGGACAAAAAGCTAGCTATCCATCTGCATAATCCCTCGGGCAGTCCATAAGATGGCAACTTCGACAAAAGGCCCCTATGCCAGACCCGATCGAACGCCTTCGCTATATCTAGGCTGACTGTCAAAGCCTCGCCTTGACTCTCCATGGCTGAGGCCAAGCGGTGAGTGAGGTACACTAGAAGATCACCGGTAGAGCGACCGTGGCGAAAGCCATACTGGCGGTCGCTTATAAGATCGTGTTCTTCTAGGTAACCAAGGAGCTTAGCGTTAACTATACGCTCCATGACCTTAGAGAGAAGGGGGGTGATAGCGATAGGCCTATAATTCGATGGATCCGATCTATCACCCTTTTTTGGAACAGGGTGCACAAGGGCCGTCTTCCACGAAGATGGAACTTCCCGTTTGATACTGGAAAGAGCGAAGAGACGCGTTAACACAGGACACAACTCAGGAGCACAACGTTTAAGCACCACTGCAGGTATGCCATCTGGCCCGCTCGACTTGTGAACGTTTAACGACAGCAACTCCCGCCGAACATCTTTCTGTGAGATGCGAATTTCTGGCATGGAGTGTGCGCGCCGCGGGATGGTAGGCGGTATAATGCTGCCGTCATCGCTGACAGTCGAGTTCGAGGCAAAAACAGCACCTAGAAGATCGGCTTTCTCTTTTGCACTTATGCACCAGATTACCGTCAGCATTTCGCAGTGGTCGTGGACCTACGTTGAAATTACCTACACAACAATATCCAAATCTCTAGCAAATCTAAACCCTAAACAAATTCGTAATCCTTACAGACGTTGAAAAAGACAAATAATCGCTTCAGTACGCACACGAGAATCGCAAATTAATTCTGAAACACCCAAATAGCCATCCATTACCTACGGCGCACGGGCAACTGACTGTGACTGTCACACGGTGGCGTTGGCGGTGCGCGTCTGCGCGGCACTACCCGCGTCTCACCCGCGCCATTTTAAAATACGACTGTATTATTAAAACGCCCTGTATTACATACCTACATTTATTACAAACCACAATTATTAATTTTTTTAGTTTTTGATATTCTTATATTAGGTATCTGATTTATTTTGTACTGGCATCATTTAAAAGTTACTTTTTGTTTAACAAGCACTGCGTACTCCCGACCCCGCGTTTGATTTAAAGTAATTTGAACGTTGTTGTACTACAAATACATTTCCAATTCGTTTGGCTAGGTTGTCCGTAGTCATATTTGATAATACATAAGTGAATTTTGTGATGTTAGGTATAGGTAGGTACTTAATTATTAATTGTTGACATCCGCATAAAAGCGTTAATGTAAATTTTACAGTGGGAATCCGAATAAGATGTTATTTTAAAATACAGCTTATTATAATATTAAACAATTTTACGGTAACTACGTTTATAATGATGATTTGCGCAGTGGACGACTTATGGCTGATATGATGATGATGATGACAGGGTAAAATGGAAATAGATTTTGTGTCAGGAGGGCCGCTACCAGATTCCGTGCTGCTGGAGGGCCTTCAGAGATTATCCCTCAATTTGGGATTTATGAAAATTGGGATTAGCATGAAAACTAAAAAAATAACAGAATTTAAAACATGTAGGTATGGGACCAATAAAAATATTTGGCTAGAAAACCCACAATCCAAAGAACTCTTTGTTCCAACCCGCTTCATTCCGCCATATAAACTTATTTGCAACAACCGCATAATTAATTTTGTATTAGCATGTATTTGTATGGGATTACAAACTTATTTGAGTAGTTTGCATAATTTTAAAATCCGGCAGAAATTTCCAATTTTCAGATTTTTCGTGTAATAGGTAGGCTATAAACTACTTATGTTTCAAATTTTGAGCTCCTAGGCCATCTAGAAATACCTTAGATTATTGATGATCGGTGAGTCAGTGAGTGACAAAACTAAGGAACTTTGACATGCGGTAATTTTTAAACTACAAGTTATAATTGAAATCAAACAAGATTATTATGTAACTCATGTTATGGCCTACACGTCGCAGAAAATTCAGACTTCTAGCTGTAACCAGCGCGAAATTACAGACGGTTGAAAATGGTCTGAACGGCTTCGAGAAAAGGATGGTACGGCCGTGCCTTTTTTTTTGCTCGACTTGGCGGGGGCACTGCCGTGCCCCCAGATACGGGCGATCAATTAAACCAGGCATAGGATTCATTAGTGTAATCATGGATTACAAGGTTCTTTTAAGTTACTCTTAAATTATGACCCTACAGAATTTTTTTAAGATTATCGGAGCAGCAATGCTGCCGTGCTAAGCATAATAGCAGTATCTCAAAAATAGAGGCATTTGGAAATGGACGCGTCAGATATAGAATTTAAGGTGCATGTTTGCATTGAATTTTATTTTTAGATACTGCTATTATGCTTAGCACGGCAGAATGTAGGTACGAACATTCGTTATTGTTGATATGACAGTTATGTCATCTGCTTTTGAAATTAGCTGTCAACAAGTGCTTAACTCGCGTATGTTGCTCTACATTGCGCGCCAAATTGTTTTGTATGGAAAATTTTGTTGTTCTTGTTTTAAGTAAAAGTTATTTGAATGTACTTATTATATCGTAAACTAACACCCGTTAAGAGCTTCGCCCGTATTAGACTTACACCCTGTATACATGAAAAGGTTTTTTTTGTAGAAATTCCATTATTTTGTTACAACAAAATGCTTTGGTAGGACATTGTTTATACTGTCTTAAATCATGATCAATTGATGATTCGAATGATCTCATTGATCAATATGTATAACGAGAACTCGATCATAATTTCGCTTCTGATGCGGACAACTACAATAGCTAATGAAAAAACATTATGATTATTAGATGAATTTTGCAAATTAGGAATATTGAAGTGATAGAACTGATAGGGAATGCCCCATTACGAGTACATTAATGTGCCATTGTCACGTGGTATGGAATTGTCAATAGGCAGAGGCGTGCGAGGCGCAGATTGCGACCGGGCAATAAACCTTCATGCTTATTGCATAATGCCCCTACGAGCGCGGGAAAATAGGTGCTCCAATTTCAAAGCTATTCAAGAGTAGCACTGACAATAGGCGAAAAATATAATGTTATTATGTTACGTGAGATGTGAGGGTTCACAACTTCACATAGCAAGAATTTCGAAATTACATCCCGCGACGTTACGAACCCATTTGCAGACGAACTTGAAAAAAATATCGACAACCTGACTCTTGAGATCTGGGCTTGCTTGGGCTCTTTCAAATCAGAATCACGTGATGTAGTTGATTCGATTCTAATAATAATAATCACCAAATTAAAAATTTAAAAAACCGACTTCAACCGATTTCTCAAAGATCCCCGATCTGTTTCCATCATTGGTTTCCTCAAATCCTACTTTCTGAATGCAAATTCTTGTAAATGAATGAAAATTTCCAAAAGCGCCATACATGTACCTTTAACATTTGAAGAGATCCCTCGATTTCTCCAGGATCCCATCATCAGACCCCAACTTGGTGCCAATGGGACCATCTCGGGGTAGTACACGTTCGATCACAAAAAGAAATTTTAGAATCGGTTCACTATTCTCGGAGATATCTGGTAACATACATACAACAAAAAAAAAAAAAAAAAAAAATTCAGTCGAATTGAGAACCTCCTCCTTTTTTTGAAGTCGGTTAAAAATAATGCATACAAAATATTTCGTCTCCGTTATGCGACGCTCCTAGTAAGTTCAGGATACGAAAACGTGACGTAATGGGTTTTTTGGGAAATTTTTTTTTATGATCAAGATTGGATCAGCTCATGATTTTGATAAGAAAGAGCCCGAGCTAGTCCAGATCTGGAAGAATCAGGTACCTACCTAATTAGTTTTTATTTGAAAAAAGCTCAGTCATGGATGAACTTGGATAATGATTTTATATACTTGTTGCAGGTGCAATCCCCATGGTGACAGCAACGGTGCACTGTGCACCCACGCCGCTGCGCTACCTGGTGCTAGCGGTCTACTGCCTTGGCAGCCTGCTGGGCCTTTATAAGGTACACCCATATAAACGTAAAACATGATAATATTCTTTATTGCTATTCTCTCTCATCGTATCATCTTCTCACATTTCTGTGTCGCACGCGAGTGAAAGCAGAACGGCAATAAAATCTTAGAGCTCATGAACTCTAATAGCAAGTAATGAAACGCCACTGCTGCTGTTCCGCTTAGATAATAGTGTTGTGATGCACGGCAAAAAGGAAACTACATTAAATTACATTTTTACACGTAGGGTAGGTATAGTACTAACTGATATTAATACTCGTATGTAGATCAGGCCAACGCAACTTCCAAGGCAAGCATGCTATAAATCTATCGTTTCTTGACTACATTTTTTTACTTTTCGTTTACCTTCTCGTAAATCGTAAGTATTTGTATTCATCAGCGTATCGTAGGTACTTTCCTTTAAACAAAACTTTGCTATATCTGTAGATAATTCTGAAGTGCTTAGTGTTTGTGCCAAAAGCTCCAATGGATGTGCTAGTAACTTGGCAACGGCGATGCCAAGTGCTGCCCCTCGTAACTCACTGGCCACCTCCCTTGTGACGTTACGATGTTGCCAGCGTGTTGCCATCGTGTTGCCAGCTGGCAGGCAAGCCTCAGTCGAATGAAATGGAAAACAGATAGCGTTGAATTCTTAAGATAAGTAGTTTGTCTGTGAGGCTGGCCAATAATAATTATAAATCGATAAGGCGATAAAATATGTAGTAGATAACTAAGGTAAAACTAATAACAGGTCGTAATTGTAATGTTATTACATACTTACCCGTTTTTGGAATTTTTTTGCAAAATAATCTTCTGACTAGACTATTCGCCAATATTTTTTCAAGATTATTTTTCTCTAATTCCGTCATCGTGTCTCCTGAAGTCTGAGGTCAGCCTCGTTGATCATCCATTATCAATACGATGACGAGGAGATACGATGATGAGGAGATACGTTGACGGAATTAGAGAAATACGTCATTAGGTACGTATGTTCTTACCAATGTATTTTGCTGATATGTATGTGGCTTAAATAGTACATTTCCTAACTAGTGCGGAAAAACTTTTTTCGGCGAGGGTGAAAGTTGGAGCCCGAGTGAAACGAGGGAGACAATCACCCGAGTTAAAAAAGTTTTTGCACGTGTAAGGGACGATTTTTTTATAACAAGTGCGTCAAAAAGATAAATTACCGCGCGCGAAGCGTGCGCAAAGTTCGTTTTTGCGCACTATTTAGGAAAAATGTAATATAATTCCTTCGGCTAGATTTTCCCGCACAAGGTTACAGTTTTCACCGATTTTAAAAGCCTCTGGCTACATAATAAAAGAGTTTCCGATGAATGTACGCGACATGGGGCCCGCCCGCCCTCGGTGGACGAGCTTGCTGCATTTCTCACTAACGATCAACGTCAGGCGAAGCGCCAACCGCTCCAATAAAAGCTAGACATGTTTCAATATTTCGTTTGAAGTGGTTGAAGAGCGTATGAATGTGCAAATATCAGTGACACTTCTCACTGTTATTTTATCTATGTTTGCTTTATTCACCTTTGCTATTCTAACGTATGATCTGTTAGTTCTACACGAATGAAACGATGCAGTTTTTATCATGGAACGGGATAAGTGTGATGCACTATTAGGTAATGATCGCGAAATTCGTTATATTTTATTTCTACCGACTAAGTACCTGAGGATTTAGTATCTACATAAAAAGTGCCTAGATGATCAATGGTCCTTGGCAACACAAAATACTAGGCAGTCAAACTGTATGATAGTTGTATTTTTGCAATCTGTCATCACTGCTGTCTCGTTTGTACAACTGTACATTTGTGGTCCTTATTACAAAAGGCATAAGGTCTATCAATGTATTAACAGTATGGCCGTTGTTCTAATCTGTACATCTAATATGACCTATTATCAAACCGGAATCAGAAAGGGATTCGAGAGTACTGTTGACACAACAAATGACGTAATATTTACCAAGAAAAGAGTTGTTTATAGATGTAGAGAGTGATTAATTAATCTATTGACTGTATGTTTTTGCACTTAAAGCGTAAATATATGAATATAACTATGAATATATCCTAGATTGACTTATACACTGTTGTGGCAACAGTACTTTCGAATCCCATTCTAATCGCGGTTTGATAATAAGTGTTACATTGATGACGATAAAACTGAGTCCACTATAATGGTGTATTGTAATGTTCAGGCGATGCGCGCGTGGTCGCCTTGGGAGCGGCGGCTGTGCTTCGCGGCGCCGTTCTGCATGCGCGTGCTGCTGGCCGGCGCGCGCGCAGCGCGGCTCGGCGGCGGCTGCCCGCACGCCATCCTGCACGTCTTCCTGCAGGTACATACTACATACACACTCAATTAGGTTTATTTTAAGTTGCCTTCTGCTTTAAAGATTAAAGAGTACTCGGTGTTGGTAGTGCAGCGCGCGTAGCCGTTCCTTGTCGGGCATCGCCCAAATCTAAAGAGTGCTCGTTGCAAGGTAGAGCAGCGCGCCTAGGTATGTATCCTAAATCTGACAATGATCCATTAAACGATTTACGTCCCGGCCTTGTTCTAAAAGTATAGTGTTCTTGTGTATACCTGTGACTCAGCGCACGCAAAGCCGGCTGTCTTTCAGAATGATATAGTAATAAGGAATAGAAAAACTCTAAATACTCATATAATCATGTTAAGAAAAGTTAACGTTAGTAAAATAAAACAAAATATATAGTATAATGCTAAAGTTGGGTTTACTCAAGACGACCTACTCGTATCCCCCACTCTACGAAATCAACGAATTTCGACTAAAAATTACATTCTGTGTAACGACAGAATTTCGTATAGTGGGGATAGAATGAGCATTCGCTCATTTAATGTAAACTCACCTTAATATGAATACGAACGTAAAATGGAGAAGAAATGAACACTAGTTCTTTTTGAACTAGCCAATGATTAATAATGATAAATGATATTTCAGAAATACGCCTGGAGCACAGAATACTTAATTGCCTGTAAATAATATGTTTTTGGTATAAAACGCCTCGAACTAGTTATTTACCTTATTCAAATCAAATTTGTTAAAAACGGCAGGTTCGTCCAACTTTAAAGGATCACCCAAACCCACACTTTAAACTAGATTAGTTTAGTTCAACTTTTATACCGGCTGAAAATAACTCCATTAAGTACGTGGGACGATCGAAGGTGGTTACGCTAGGAGTATAATAATCGGGATATATTTTTCTACGATACTAACAATGGTAACTTTTCTGTATAGATACATAGTATAGATACACAAAATCGTATTAACGGGGTTTCACTGTATATGGAAATCTTGTAGGTAATTATTGTTAGGTATAAATCGGCATCAGATATGTCGTATCTGATCTGGGTGCTTAGACAAGTTGCCAATCGCTAACACTTAATCGTCAATCGTAAAAGAAAGGCAGCTCACTGTCTTTGTTGCACTAATATGAAAGAGTGACAGAGAGGAAAAACTACGATACGCTACTAAGCGTTAGCGATTGGCACCTTGGCTAAGCATCCAGGCCTTTATTGTGATGGCGTAAGAGTTCATGTTCAGATGTTTTTAACACCATGTCCGCTCCGATGCATCTAATGGCATTACGTTTATTATAGTTTCCTTTCAAGTCTCATTTCTTTGTTCCCGCTAAATCTTAGCAGTACAATGGCAGTTAATCCCAGCAAGCTAGCGCGGCCTTACCCGGTGAGTTGTGGGGCTGCAGCCGCCTCCGCGCCTAGTTGGCGGCGCGCCAACTGGGTTGCCCCGGCTATTAACTACCGCGAACTTGCACTGACCTTCGCTGGATGCTAGACTAGGATCCGGAAGCTTAAATTACTCCCTATCGAGATTTTTAACGGTAGTATTCGGGTGTCATTTATGATTAGATATATATATTATAGTCTGGTGAAGGTCGTAGGAGTCCGCTGGATACGGGTGGCACAGGACCGGTCATTGTGGCAATCTTTGGGGGAGGCCTAAGTTCAGCAGTGGGCGTCTTATCGGCTGATATGATGATGATGATGATGATGGTGATGATGCTAGTCTAGATAAGTAGGTACCTAAATTTAATATTAGTAATTGTTTTGTATGGTAGTGAAATGCAAAGTAAAAGAGTGAACTGTTCCTAATACTTTAGGCCTACCACGAACTTCCGAACTCGCAAATACGGAGGAGTTATCTCCGTCACTCCAACAAAGGCGTCATTAATGTAACAGAGACATATGCTCGAAATTGACGAATTTCAAAGTTCTATCGCGGTTTTCGGAAAAAACATAAGTCCCGCCAAGTTTCTTACCGGTTCTTCTCGGGGTCAGTGGTGTCGGGATAGAACCGGAAGTAGTTTTAATTTGATGTAACTTAGACGATTCAAAAGAGTTTGTTGCTATTCCAATTTTAATAAAGAATCATTTGACTTTGACTTTATTGCTGGCCAGGGGAGGTTACAGTTTAGGTCGAGAGAAAGAGACAAGGCTATACGAATCGTATATCTCTGTCCCTTTCACTGAACCTAAACTGAATCGCATAAGTACGTCATGGTAACCCCCCCAGATCCTATTCACGCCTTGGGTTCCACTTGATTTGGTATTTTTCTTTATTGTATGATATCTATTTTTAAGTATTTCAATGTTTAATAGGCTAAACGAGAACCTGTAAAGGCCTTTAACAAACAATAAATGCAAAAATAAGGGGTAGAATTTCATTTCCCTTTTGGGTTCCTTTGCATAGCGCCCGGCCTGACAATGAGATCGGTGAGGTTTGATTTGTTGCCGTGGCTCTCGGCCTATTCGCTTGTTTTTGTCGACGCCATACCATGAGTTAACAAAGCCATGGAAAGAATTCACAGTAAACAAAACTATTACAAACAATAAAGGTTTTCAGCCGTACGCCACGGTCACGTCCCAGCTTCGAAAATCTATGAAATAAACCGTTTATTGCTTTTATTAGCTAAACCAAGCTATAAAAATAAGCTATAATTTTCTACGGCAGAGCAATAAAGCTTTGTCCTGTGTTTCAGCTGCATTTTATTACAGTTGTAATGGGTAAAATCACAAAAATGATATAGGATCTAACTAGGTAAATTAATGTGATGCTTTAATATTTATCTAACGTAGGTACCTAAGTATTTAGGATTTTATAAACATACGTTTCATTTCACAAAATCTACGTTATACTATGTGACTGATACAGACGGGATCTACCCACGAGATTTTTGTAATAATCAGGCCATGAAATAGGCACATTACTCACCATATACAAGTAATTAATCTCTGCCGACTCGTTAGGCGATTTCGCATCGATGACTCCGTTCCGCCGCTCGGCGAATTTCGTGGCCACAGACATTAGGTCGGCCCGACGCCATTTGTTAGGCTTCACTTCAATTAGGGGAATGGTATCGGCTGTCGGAAACAAAATATATTTTGTTAGAACTGGGTTTTGACAAGTATTTTGTATAATTGTAATTGTAACTTGCTTTTCAAATCAATTAGATATCATTTATTCCCGTTTAGGCTACGATTTCGCAAACGTATTAAGAAGTAATTTTCAAAAACCAAATCCTGTAGAAACGAAGTGTAAGTATCGACACGTTGATGTATTTTATAGGAAGTAGTTTACAGCCCTCGTTGATGTCTTTTCGTTGATTATGTGTTATAGACGAACTATGAGCATTACAGTTGAATAAGAAGTCCCGTAAATACTGAAGTATTTTGGACAAACGACAACACGGTTATTTTACTGACCACTATTTACGTGTAAAGTAAGTGGTAAGACAACTGTGTTGGCGACGATGGTACTGCAGTATTCATTTTTAAATTGTATTGTGATGGACAGTATCCACATCTTGCACAAATTTCATTGCGGACTGGAAGTTTGCAGAACTCTCATGGAACCAGTAACTTTCTGTAACAGCTCCTCGCACGTCACGTCAGAAACAAACCTTAGCCCACAAGTTTGAACCTGTCAGTCTGTCAGACAACTCCGACAAATACGGCCTAAAATGCGTAACAAGGGTACATTCAACATCAAATATATAAAGGCGGCTAAATGCACCAGATACCTACCTACGTTCGCATATTTTATCCAGTTCGCATATAAAGAAAATTCCGATAGGTTGGTACCTACGAACAAATAAAACATGGAAACCGCATGCCATAGTAAATTGCCTTTCAAAAACGGTCCTGAATTTTAGTTGACAAATGTCACCCCCTCTTTAACGGCAATGAATTTCAATGTCAACCTATAATAACTAAACCCGCTAGTTGTGATTGGTCCATCAAACTTTTGATTGGCTATATTCTACAAACATTTTGTCAAAGGTGTTGCGCCGAAATATGCGCGGTATTAAGAAAAGCGCTATGTCCTGCCCATCTTGGTACAATTGAACAATTGATTTGGGGGCATTTTTGAGCTGGTGTTAGACGTCCATGTTATATATGATCGCAGGTTGGTACTAATCGTGAAAACATACTCTTGTACAGACGCTGTAAACCGCAACTGACTGTACTTAACATTAGGCACAATGAGCTCAAGTTTAAGCGAGTTTATCTTTAAACATATCATCCATCACAACCGCAATATTCTAATGTAGGTACAGGAACGATGAATCTTATCTTTATACCATCGACGAGAGGTTGGGTTGGACTTACAAGCGTAATTTCCTCAGGCTAAATGTAACGTAATACCTGCCTGGGAGTGGAGTAGATAAAAGCACAAAGGTCAGCTTCATCCGATTACCGTCGAATAATGGAAGTAGGCGTAAGTATCTTATTAAAATATATATCAGTACGATATTAGCATACATCACAGCATTTTCTGTTTAAGGGTAAGTAATATGAGTGGTTATTTTTATGTTATTAAGCGGTAGTAACAGTGTAAAATATACTTAGATAATTAGTCAAGGCGATGGAAAGTATTTAGTACTAGAAAGTCTAGAGACTTTCTAAATATTCTTTTGATTTGTTATTCATTTCATGCGACTTGAACATATAATCCATAAGATCTGCTCATTGTTCGTGTGCCAACTGATTCAACCCCGTTTATATGAATGAAGCACTACTAGTGTCCCATATTATGCAGATTATGTGGTTAGGCTATCAGGGTCAGGCTATTTTCATCTTAAACTTAGTCTGATTATGTTACGAGTCGGTTCCAAGCTCACGGAGTGTGCTTTAACTTTACTGGCCGTTATTACCTTCCGAACGAGGTCGTTACTTTTACTCGTCTTTTACTGAATGCACATCTTTGTGAACATTACCTACATTTTATAAGTGACTTAATTCCTAATACTCACAATAACCTTATTTATTATATACTTTTTATTGCACCTAGATATGTTTATTTTTATTTTGCAAAATGGGGGGTGTTATGATATTATATTTAGACTATCATATCATTTCATCAAGATGTGGTTTTAACATTTATAATTCAGATCTTATTATCAGGTTGTAATTCAATATTTTATTCATATTACACCCTAGTCCCACAGTCAGGTAAAAATAAGCAACAAATGTAATTTTGTTATCGTTACTTTACCGCCGCGCCGTCGAAAACCATCCGAAGTTTTTTTCTGTTTCTCTCAACCATTTGTCTCGTTGGTGTGTTACGTAACAAGATATCGTATAAATAAGTAGGTTAGCAACGTCGGCAAAAACAGACTGGGAGGGTTTCCCTAGCCGCCCTTGTCGAAGTTTGCGACGCCGAAGGGCAACCGCTGCTCGCCTCGCCGCTACTTTCTTCGAACTTACTCCAGATGACATAACTATGACGCATTATCCCATCATAACTTGAGCGTAGACTATTTATTATCTTCAGTTATATTATAAGTTATAAGGATACAAAATAATGCATGTTTATACATTTGTTATATTTTTTTTTTATTAAATGATTAAACTACTTAGGTATTTCTTTTTTAGATTTATAATTTGATCCCTGAATCTAGGTATCCCTGATCGTATTCATTTTTTATAAACATAATACATAGGTACAACATTTAATGAACTTCTAATAAACAAACTTTGATACATAGGTAGGTAGGCACTGTATATTTTAAGTCTTTAGTGTTTGTTTGGTGTTTTTTAATGCGCCTGATTTGTATGTATTTATAAGTAGTTTATATCTACTGTAAGAAAATGCAATATTTTAATAAATAGTCAGCCCGGTTTACAAAATGTACTTACAGAAAAATCTTCCGATAAGAGTCTATGTATCAATACATTGTTGACATCTCATCTCAAGCACTTATGTTCCTTTTCTAGTGGAGATGGTCTGCGGAATCCACCGTTTAGATCCCAATGTCAACATAGCGTCATCGCTTCCTAGTGCATCTCCTGCATACCAAGGATCTGGCATGCGTCACCCAATCACCGAACCCTTTGAAGGCTGTATACAGTTTATACAGCATGGGCATTAACCTGCAAGTGCGTTGAATACGCATCAGATATAGGTTGCCAGACGTACTGTAATACATATTCTGTTTATTTTACGATTTATTTAAGACGCAAAAAGTACGCTTAAATACTTTGTTTTGAATTTAATTGAAAACTTCACTTGAATAGCCAGAAGTTTCCTATTACTTTGTACATACAAATATAATGTATTTTTTGTGTGTAGTTTTTTTTACCATTCAAACGGACATATATCAAAAAAAATCTGGCAACCCTAATCAGATGATGCATGATGAGTTGCTCGATGTTTTAACACGTTTTAAAGGACAAAACACTTATGTGAGCACCTAGAGTTGCAATCACATTATAATATTCTAAATTAACATTTAAGACACAATGGAGCAACTACATCTAACTAACTAAGCATTCCTATAGAAACTCGTTAAGATAATATTGTACAACGCAATGTCAATCGCTTGAAATAACTTCTTTATCAACAAAATGTAATGTACCTATCTTCGTATCACAGGGGTCAAGTGCATAAGACGTTAGCGGTGACAGTCTCATGTTTCTCGCCTTAGATAAAACATCCGTGTCGTAATTGGATTTGTATTATTGTCTGGTGATATTGAGCAACGCGTATGTGATTCTATGCACTGGAATAGTAATTGAATGTAGTGCCCCTTGCAGCATCATAGACCGTTTGGTTATTTGCTATTGCAAGTTTGCAATGACAAACATACCTACCATACACATAAACATAGCTATGTATAATGGATAAAAAAAAATGAATTACATGACATTTTTTGGTAAAAACAGGCGCATACTGTACAAATACAACAAAGTAAGCAAGAATTGTAACTAATAAAAAAATACAAAACAAGGAACACGATATAAGTACACATAGTAATAGTAGGTACCTATATGTACGAAATAGTACGAACAAAGACGGTATCCTGCCATGCCGTTTGACCAAAAATTGTTTAGCAAATTTACACTTACTTACCAACACTTACCAACTACTGGTAAAATTATGTTTCGGCAAATGCTTTTTTCTACAAAAACATCTTTGACAATTTATTATCTTAGCAAAATAATTAACTAATAAAATATCATTTTATAAGAGGTATTTTTGGCAAAAGAATATTTAACAACAAAGTAAACTAATAAATTTACCATTAGCCTAAAAATGTTTGCTAAAATGGGTTGGAGTATAGGAACAGGGGCGCGGGACTTAAAAAAAATTTGATGGGGGTGGCGTCATTATTTACACGTACACACGTATTTTTTTATGATGCTATAGTATAGAGGACGCTAAAAGAAGCATGTTTTGTATTAACAACTTTTCTTAGAACTTGATAATTACCAAGATATTGGCTCCTAAATAAAATTTGGTTTTGGTCAAAATTACTAATGAACTACTAAATCTGCAGTGAGCGAGCGAAGCGAGCGAACAAAACCTTCCGGGGCAGATCCGACTCGGATAGTTTAGGTTAGAAGACTAAGGCGGGAGCTTTGCTCCCGCCTTAGTCTTCGAGGTTATTTTTTTTTGTTGCAACCCAGAAAACTTTTCTCCAAAATCAAAAATGGTAGATAGGTATTCGGTGAATGTACAAATATGTTAAACGTAGTTTTAGGTGACATATAAAATATACATTTGATTTATTTATTAATTTATACATTGTTCTAATGTATTCATTGCTTGATGATTATTTGTCAATTGAGTTTTTGTAAAATGATACATTTGCGGAATAACATTTTTGCCACTTACTACATTGGTGAAACGTTTGTTGTAAAATAAATATTTGGTAACATTGTTTTGATTAAACATTAGTGAACCCTGAGGTCATAATGCAGTTTTGGACGTCGAATTCGTGCCGAGCCGTCCTATCTAATACTTCGGCTCTCATGGTTCCCACAGAAAACGACGCGAAGAACTGCTCGGCCTAAGCCCGGCACTGACTAACCAAGTAGGCATATCTAGCCGTGTTATAATTATGAGCCATTCTTTATACCTATCTATAGGTACCTGCTTATATCCTGGCATATGCGTGTGGGCATGAATATTGACTTATTCTCGCTCTTTTCAGCGAATCGATAAATCAAATTAATTTCCTCATCCAAAAGACTAATATTAAGTAAATATAAACCCATTTCCAGGATGCAGTGTCACTCGGCGGCGGAGTGATCGGTGCCATGCACATCCCCGAGAAGTGGTTCCCCGGCGCCGTGGACCGCTGCCTCAACTCCCACAACATCATGCACGTGCTGGTCGTGCTGGCTGTCTATTCCATGCACCAGGTGAGAGACCAGCAACAAAACTCCCTTCAATTTCCACCTCACACCTCAGATCTGGTTAAACCGCTTCAAACGATCTCGCTGGAGCGCAAACTTGTAAAAATATTCCAGTGTAGTACCAATTATCGTAGCCCGGTCTGGATAGGTCCTGGATTTACCCGAGGCAGGCAACTGACCCGCCGCCTGTCCGATCGCTTTAATCGATCCCTGTAGCATAATAATCAGTAATCAGTGGTTAAAAAATGAAAAAAAAACGAGCTCTTATGCAGTATTGGACCTGGTGAAACGAGCGTGTGCAATGGGTGCACCAGGTAAGCTGTGGTCTGGGGATTGTAAACATGACGTTTGAATAACTACCCTACGCTGAGCATGGCCCGACATGCTCTTGCCCGGTTGGGTTGTATGCTGGTAACAAATTATGGCTATTTTTAAACTTAACCTCATTTTACGGAAAATAACGATGAAATATAATAATATATTACCCAATAAAAATATAATTATTGCCCTGGTACCCTAATAACGTCTTCTTCTAATCTGATCATGGCCGAGCCTGTAGGAGGAAAAGGACTTCTCCGTCACGTTTAAGTGACTAATGGAAAAACCAGCATTTCTTTAAGTACTTAGATGTGTGATGATCTGATGATTCATTTATTGTACAGTACATACATACTTAACTAATATAATGCGTTCAGTTCACTGTAACTATTTAACTCCAAAACCGGACGTAAACAAAACGACAACTTCGCCGTTGAAAATGGGACATACCTACCTGGCATTTATTTAATTTACTACTAAATATCTCTTATATCCCTTTATCGCAAAAATGCGTCATTGTTTCTTTTGCCTGGCGAAGATTCCTATTAGGTATAATGCTCATGATTACGCAATTGTATTGATAATTGAAGTCACGAATATGATCTTAAGCCAGTTTTCCTTGCAAATTCTAGTAAATATGAGAACATGTATGGTAATTAGTATCTATAAACTATGCACGGTCGGTACTTAAATAAACAATTAAACTGTTAATAGCTATATGATATCTGAATTTCCGAGAAGCACCTAGGTCAGTTCTGGTAGAAGGCTACAAGGTATGTTGGATTGTTACATTTCATGAGGAAAATTTTAGGCCTACGCTACGAGTAGGCTTTACTCACATGAAATATAGCAACTTTGATCCGCAAATGCTAGCTATAGCGCCAGCATTTTCGTGAATATGCCTGATGCCTGATCTAAATTATGAAAATGTCCGCCATCTTGATTTTCTTCATTTTTGATCTTAACTTAATGTAGATCCGAGATCATTATTATGAAAAATGGCTGCCATTTTGATTTAGGAACAGAACAAGCTGGAAATCGATATCTGAGAATTGGAGAGGTCCCTCAGTATGGATCTGTACTTAGTCAAGAGAATGATAAATGGTTCCTTACGTAAATAAATATAAATGCTTAATTTGTAAATGCGAAAACACATATTACTGCTTTTATGTGAACATTGTGTACTCCTAAGAATTGAGCAGTTTCCTCAAGGGTTTCCTATCAGAACTGCTCTTTGACAATACTCTGGTACGACAGCCTTCGTTACTTGACATAGATCATCACTATAACCAGTTAGAGTACACTGCAACGACAGTGTGTCCATAGCTTTAATGAACCAATGTAAACTCTTATTGCAGGTGACGACACGCGACCTGGCGTGGATGTCGCGCGTGGACTGCCGCGCGCCGCTGCGCACGCTCTGACGCCCCCCCGCGCCCGCGACTGTTCCACTCCCGCGCTCTCGCCCACCTCGCGTCTTCATTCGCATGCTAAGCAACTCTGCTCGCCGGCAACGCAGCGGCTTGGAGCTTGGAGCTCGTCTATTCGCTGGCCACTGGTTACCTTTATGTTTTAACATATAGCTTTAGTTAAGACAAAACGTGCATTATTCGACTCTTCATCAGCAAAAGACAGACTTTATAAGTGGTATTCTTGTCTTTACACCGCGATTAATGCGATTTATAAGCCAAATTCTGTAAAGACAAAATCCAGTGACCATCCGTTTCATTTTGGATGAGATATCTACCAGTGGCTAAGTAAATAATAAAAGATAATCTTTTCTACAGTAATTTCTGTCCGATAATCTGCGTTGCGTGGCTGTTTGTACATATTCGAGATGGCAACTAGGGCTGCCTCATTTGGCCGTCTATCCGATCCCCAAGCAATGTTTGTAGTCGGAATGCTAGAGGTAAGTCGGTCTTCGGTATTTGTGATATTTTGTATCTAGAAAAGATAATATGACTTGAAGATTGACTTGCTGAATTTCATCAAACCAACACAAGTAATAGGTATCACTTATATTGAGGATAATCCGTTAAAACAGGAATAGGTACCGTCACATTACACACAATAATGTGGTTTTGATGTCCATTAAAAACATCTCTTACAAAAAAGCAATAGGTGAAGAAAATACAATAACATCTTGAACGGGTTTTTGATATAAATTTGCATTAAATTGTTAAAGCTGACATTACAATACCTACTGTGTAAAACGTTAACATTTGTGTACACGTTAACGTCAGTATACCTACTTACATAATGAACTGTAAATTAATAATTTTATTATTAACTTATTTATAATTTCATACAAAATGAGACAGCCCTCGATTTTTAACTGTATCAAGTTGTGTAAACTTAAGCTGCTTTCTGCTTTAATCTAACCAGATTTTCACAGAATACGTACTTTTAAAACATATCTATTTAAGTATCTATAAAAAAATGCCGTCATAATAATATTATCGCAACCTTTACATGAAGATAACATAGTGCAAAACCACCGATAGCGGCCGCCTTAGGTTGTTTACCTGTAGTGAAATAAATATATTATGTTCACTACATACTGTAAATCCGTACCGTCCCTTGTCTGGACAAATCAGGCTAACTCAAGTTAAGGTATTGTTGTACGGAGAGATTTAAGTAAATCCAAGGCTACTTGCACATAATGCACATTGGTTAACATCGCAACGCAACCAAGCAGACCAAACCATGCCTGCTTTTGTCAAGATAGATGACGGTATGGATAATTCAATCATGTACCTACCGATTTAGTACACTTTTCTCGATACTGTACATTCTGCACGACTAATATACTATTGGTCATCATTGGAAATTCTTAATTACATAGAAAACTTTCGTGATTGGTAATGACTTGTGCTAGTGCATTTCTTACTAAGGTTGTTCAAATCGTTCCGAGCACGAGGCGTTCATAGTCATTCGTATACATGAGAGCAAACTGTGACTTATACTTTTGTAGTAGACAATATCACGGCCTACGAGATTCGGATATACCTAGAGTAAATAGATTGCATCGTTGATAGTTGATTTCAATTGATTTGTCTAAGGTACCTTCCTGTACGTACCCGTACCGAAGCCACTTTTAACAATAACTAGATCTTTAAAGGTAGGTAGGTAGCGTTTCCTTATAATAGCTAATTAGAAGTAAGTTGGAGACTTAACTGCATTTTCCTGTATCTCCAGTCGCGATAAGCGAGGTACCCTGGTGGCGCGTTTGGGAATGTATCTAAATTATACTTAGGATAGGAAAGAAAATCAGCATGTAGGTAATAACCATTGCAATTATCGACGCCGAATCAGCGTCAAAATCAATTACCTACACTTATAGGCCTGTTTCCGAAATCGAATTAAAAGAAAAAATTATAAATGTCACTCACAAAGCTCATAGAGCTATTATTCAAGGTAAGGCTTTTCGGCGTCTACAGTGATGCCTTACATCGACTGTTGAACTTACGTATAACTATGATGGAATATCCGAAACACCATCTCCAAATTAGCAATTTAACTATAGAAGCTTTAAAAAGTTAGTTATCAAGAGCCGAACAGTTGTACCAGTACGTACCCGTTCCATCCTCTTAGATCTAATTTGGATCTAATTGACTTTGTATTTGTACATCGGATTGGTAAACAGAATTTCTGCAGAAGATATGAGTGCTGCTAAATTTAAGTGTAGTATTAAAATGAATTATTAAAATGAATTCATACATTTTTATTCACTCAATCTGTCCTTTCTAGAAGATAGCTTTAGAGTACTCTTTTCAAGGTGCCGGAGGTACCAGTGATCCTACGACTATTCCTTCACTTTCGTATATTTTCTTTATAGGAATCTTATTACGAAAATGTATACTCGGTAATTCATGTTAAGTCACTAAAAGGTTGTTTAGGAGATTGCAACAGTCCTTCTTACATTGTGTGAAATGTGTTGGCGGTCTGGCGATGGCGGTCGAGCCTTTGCTTAGCCTGCCGAATATTAAGTATTACGAGCTCATATTTGTACCTGCCTACATAAAATATAACACTACAATTCTAACATTCAAATAATGTAATCGAAAATATATTGCAACCGTGCTATTCTGTAATGATAATAAAATTATGACTATATTCCTATATGTCAACCTTGCCGGTTCGAAGGCAATTGATGAGACGAGCTCTCTAGGTCGCTGACGCGTATCGTCTAGCAGACGAGTAGGTATTGTATGGACAACTTTGTCATGATTAATAGCCGCATTACTAAAATCGTATAAAATGTAATATGAAAACGTACCTAATCATCTAATCAAAGGCGTGATAGTGATAGTAGCTAAGTACTCGTACAGGCCCGGGCCCGGCCCGTTTCGCGGCGCCATCAGAGATTCGTACCTTTATTATATTCGGCAAGTGGAACAAATCCTCTCATAACAGTACCCAAAAACCCAATACTTTCAGTGACCAATGAGCGTTATATTTTTGTATGGTCGGTGTTGTTAGCTTCGCAGCTTTTTGGCAAGTGAGCATCGCAAGTGAACTAGAATACCTTCGCTAGTTTAATAGTTTTAATCCAATGAACTAGTCGTAACATACAGTAGGACGAGTAGATAGGTAGAATACAAGCAATAAATAATAGACGACAATTATTGTTGAGAAATTTGACAAAAGTAGTAGAAAAACATTAAATAATGGAGGAAATTTACACGGCAATTGTTGAAATTTTTTACCGCGTCTTTTGATAGCATTTCTACTTTTGTCAAAGTTCTGTTGTTTTGAGTATTCATTTTAACGTGAAGGAAGTAGTGTTACAAAAATCGAAAAGTGTACTTGAGGTTTTTTACTAGATGTTAGAAAGAACGCACCGCTGTTGTGCCCCCGACGGCATTTACAATTATGTAATTACTTACGAGTATAACAGTTACAACTTTATTCATATTTTTGGAAAGCGATATTCCGACGTGTTAACAATACTGTAGCAATTATTTTTCTGTACAATTAACTCGTGTACTCCAATGTTGATTAATACCCACTAATTTTCGAGCATCGTTCAGTCGGTGGACTAATCTTTGCATAGTACTTTTAGGGCTGTTATTTAAGTTGTTGAATACTAAAATACTCCTTGTGAATTTTACAAATTATCTCGCCTAAATATCAATTATTTACACGATTATTATATCATTAACTTAATCCACGTTTTTATAAGTAGATGACTCGTAGAACCCAATTAACTTGTTTTAGAATGAGGACCTTAGCGTACGCCGCGGCCACGCCCTGCGCCGGCGCCGCTCCCGGGCGGCGGACATGGTTTCCTTGCCTAGATATTTGGAGAATGATATTTTGAATAGGTTACGTTAAATAGTGAATGTAGAGTGATATTCAAGAGCAATATAACAGTATTTAGTGTATTAAATATACTTACCTTTCATTTATTACCTGTTAAGTTTATTTGGCATCAAGGTTTGTAACCGTTAATGACGCGAGTCGGTCTCGGATATTATTACCTAGTTATAAAGATCTATGATCAAATTCTCAAATTGTAGCCATTGACGAAGAGGTAAACTATGAATTAAATTTTATTTGACTCAGTATTGCCTTTCATTTATTTCGCCATTCACTTGATTTTATAACGCCCTACCTACTAGAAAATATTACAGAACCTGCCAGACAAAGAGAATCCACCTACCTATATTCATAATCACATTAGATTTGTTAGGTATTTACATCGTCGCAATGTACTTGGTTCTTTCGAAACAAATTGAGTGGAATGTAATTATTACCTACTTAAATCATGGTTACCTACTGAAAAGTGCCAAGGGATTGGGATGTACATAAGTAGGTAGTCGCCGTCAATGAAGTCAATTATAAATAAAATAAGTACCTATGTAATTCGTAGTTAACTACGGAACCATAAAAAATATCAATTAAATATCCAACGGTACGATAAATTAGGTTTGTACTTTGCACTACAAGTACGAGTAGTAATTAATTTAGCTAATGTGGTTTTAAATAAGAGAAAATCCACAAACACACTCCACATCAACAAGCAATTAAATGACAAATAGATACTCCCCGATAACAAACATTTAAATACATATTAATGTTCTCAAGAATTAATATAAAGGGCCTATTAGCATCGATAGGGCTAGTCGAAGAGTGACGATGAATGCGTTAGTGATTTTGTGTGTGATGGTCGCGGCGGCGGCGGAGGAGACCGCGGCGCGGCCCGGGGCTCCCGACACGGCCGCGGGCGGCTCCAGTGCACCGGAGGCCACTGAAAACCGTGAGTATTTATGATTTTTAGTGCTCCGTAGTAAAATAGGAACCCTTATAGTTTCGCCATGTCCGTCTGTCTGTCCGCAGCTTAGCTCAGTGACCGTTAGTACTAGAAATTTGCAATTTGGTACAGGTACACATATTAAGCCCGCCGACAAAGTGGTACAATATTTTTTTTATTCGGGTACCTCATCTAGTAGTAAAGTGGGCTGATTTTTTTAATTTGCTATAATCCTTTTGTAGGTCAAAAATATTTATTTGTTATACAAGGGTGCAAAGTTGTATTTTACCCGCGAGTATGAAATTGAAATACGAGCAAGCGAGTGTTTTAACATACGAGAAGTAAAATACATTTGCACCCGTGTGTAACACAAAACTTTTCCCCTCACTATAGCGAGGAAACTCAAGAAAGGTAATTATTTGTTCACATTACAATCGTCATCGGGTTAGTGATAATAATTTTCCAAATGCATCATGTATTTAATGCAAGATAGCACGAAAAAGTAAACGCAGCACGATTTTAACACATTCCTGTAGTTACACACCAACGCCAATGCATTATTAAATCATTCTCATTCATTATTTTTACAAAATTATAACAGAACACTCTGAAAGTTGTTTAGTTTACTATTTTTATGCGTATTCGAGTCGGTGACTAAAGATTATAACCTGTAATATTCATTGACAATGTTGACATTTGACATTTTCTGCGTTTTGTGATTGCATCTAGTCATCTTATCATCATTCCTAAAACAATTGTTACTTATGGAATTTTAGGATTTATGTGTTAAAATCATCATATTATATAAAGGTTTGTATTTTACACTAAATTCTCAAACAAATTATTTAATTATCATTAATATGGAACGATTTCCATGAGCATTAGCAGCAGTAGCAGCGTAGCGCGAATTAGCAGCAGCTACTTCGCGCTACGCTCCAAGTAGGTTATTTTTACATTACTTTGCCACACAAGTGAATAATATGCGTTTTTTACACGTTCGTATTAAAGGATAAACGAGCGCTTTACGAGCTAGTGAGGGGAAAAATCATGAACTATTTCAAACATTATCGGCGCAGCCGTTTTTGAATAACTACGGTACCCTACACTGAGCGTGGTATGATGTATGTATGGTGTGATATGCTCTTAGCCGGTGTTTTTAATTTATCAATAACGGGAATATGGGGTGAATGATATAAAGGTAAAAACACCAGGAAAATACGGCGTTGCCGGGTTCGATCACAGCGAACGTAATTAAATTAGGTGATCGTAACATTGTACCTAACCCATAGCAAAGGTACATACAGGTGTAGTGAGAAATTACTTGCCTTCGGAAACGTTCGTAAACACATGCTGTTTCAGGCAGTGTCACCGAGTCTGACTGAAGTAGCATGACAGCTATTACTGTCAGTCTCAGTGAGATAGACTGAAACAGTATGACGTTGACGAACGTTTCCGAAGGCAAGTCATTTCTCACTACATCTGTACATATAGTCAAGAGATGACTTGCGCTAGACGGGACCGGCCCCGAGCCGGGTCGACACTATGGCTAACCTCGGTCTGATTCATAAAAAACAAAGTGTAGTGTAGCCTAGGCTGTACAATCTAGCATGAATATTCCTATTTCTGCCTTGTCATAGTACCTAACAATAATATTATATTATGAGATCTTAGAATATCATCAAAGATCTCATGGCTTTCATTAGGTATACTACGGTTACTGTGGCAAGACA
Organism: Thaumatotibia leucotreta; assembly: GCA_025490895.1. NCBI lineage: Eukaryota > Metazoa > Arthropoda > Insecta > Lepidoptera > Tortricidae > Thaumatotibia > Thaumatotibia leucotreta. The sequence goes on from JALPQI010031952.1 coordinate 32,737, forward strand.
CGAAGTGGTGCCAAATTAAATAGTAAATGAAATGCCTTAACTAAGGTACCTACATCAGCGGTCAGAGTTTGTTCAGCTAATTGACTTGCTCATAATTTAGCCGTTAGGTAAGATAATGGCGAATCATACCAAGTCAAAATTGCAAAACGACGTCATTATACCTAAAGGTAATAGCTAATACGTTAGCCGATTTGTATCACCTTCACGGCGAATTTACGAACATTGGCTTCGCTCAACAATCTCTGTTCGTGATGATACATCGCAAACCTAATTGATATGAACACATAACATATTAATCATATTATAGTATTCCTACGATATGACGTATTAGACATGAGTACCTACTTACGTGACGTGACCCATTTTAGACTTTTATTTATTTGATAAAATACGTTTGTGTACCTATTTGTAGTTACAGAAACGTCGTCCATTGTAGATAAGCCGGTAGAATAACTAAGTCCAATACCTAATTACGTAAGTAGTAGTGTGAGCACTCCCACAGAAAACTTTCAAAATTATTTATAATTAGATATTTAGCTTCATTTTATTGAGGGATTTTAAAATCAAATAAAAAAACACCTTTTATGCGTAGTTAAACAAATTAGTACGTACCTAACCACTTTTTAAACAAAAAACACATGAGCCTATTTACTATTTGTATATTTGGTAACCTACATATTTCAAATTAAAAGTTTAACTCAATCTTTTTGTTTATAAAAAAATAATACCTAGACTAGGTAAGTATTTTTCCTTGATAGTATCGAAAAATCCCTTTTAGGCAATTACAAATAGTGCATTGAATACATTTAGACGCGCCACAGATATCCCATGGTCTTATTGCGCATGCGTTCCATTGTTGTATTGTAAATTGTAAATGTGAAAAAATCGATAACCAGCCGAGCGAAAAATAGATCTTGCGCACTAATACTATGCGGTCACTATCAAATTAAACTTATACCTGAACGACCATTTCAGCTAGAAGACGTAAAATTTAAATATAAGGTCATCGTAGGGCTGATTCAGCGGGACTTCATGAAAGCTGAATACTCAGTTAGTAAGGCACTGGTCTAACCACGACCTACCAAGCTATGAACTTATGGGCTATAAACACGAACAAAAGATACGCACTCCAGTGTATAAATTTGACTGAGGCGATACTCACCGCCGTGCCATTCGTGCCAAGCCGATAGTTCATAGCTTAGTAGCTTTAGGTTGCGGTTAAACCAGTGCCTAAAGAGTCAATAGTTATAGTTGATCGCCTGAGAATTATAATTAATAATTAGCTTAATGTTTCGAAATATAAAATATTCTTTATTACT
>JALPQI010031953.1:0-22223 GCA_025490895.1 Thaumatotibia leucotreta
AGGCAGAGGGCTTTTATGAGTCGAGTTAGTATTTCGCTTACCGACCGTGATGCATACAATGTTTTTCATCACACTTGCCAACCAAAAAAATAAGTTTTAAGACATAATATGATTAAATAACGTACTGACATTTCTATTACTCCCTAGGGAATTTCTCTTTTCTATTACTCCCGCTACGCGCGCAAGCAATGGCGCGCTTAGACAGCAAGTGTGATGAAAAATAGTTTTTTGCTCTGTGCGCGAGGCCCAAGGGCCTCGCGGGCCTCTCTTTTTGTCGACTGGAGGAGTGGGGTGTTGGAGATTAGTTTTTTATTTTTTTATTATTGTTTTTGTATTATTTTTTGATTATGTTGTAGTTTTTGGGATTATGAGCTGGACTCCTGCAGCTCGGCCTTCGGCCTCGCGAGCTGTCACACATCTGAGGGACGCTTCGGGCCTTCGGCCCTACGCGGAGCTCGGCCTTCGGCCTTCGCAGGTTGTTGAAACGAAACTTAGTTACTTTAATTTGAGAAAAACTTAGAGTCCCAGGGGTTAGTAATTAATTATAGTTACAAATATCAGTAAGAAGGACCTACTTGCCTCTTCCTATGACCACATTTAACCAATACTTGGTCAGTGGGTAGTCTAGACGCTATACATACATATTTTCAGCATGTTAATGCTGCTGCCTCTTACCCTGCTCAGTAATGCAGCTATTCTTTTGCGGCGGATGGCCAAAAAGTCAGCCGTACTGGCTTCAGCAAACATGCCAAATGCGCTGCAATGTTTTGGAAACCTCAATAGCATCCTGAGTGTGAGTATGCTATTGTACTGGATACGTACTGTGTTATAGGCTCGCTGAGTAAAGCAGGCCGTCACGCTCGCTCCAATATATTAGTGCGAGCGCGAGAGAATGCATTTGCATTACGTATCGGGTTAAACGGTTTAACTTAAACCTAACGTATCCTTTACATTTCAACTCATGGTACGACTACAGGAACGACCCAAAGCGGGGGTCCAAACCCCTCTCTTGTAAGCGGCCTTCCACATCTCCAAAGAAGGATAGAGCCTCTGAACGTGAACATCAACCTCTGACGTGGATGTTTAGCCAAGTTACCAATCGCTAACGCTAAGTAGCGTAACGTGATTTACCCTCTCTGTCACTCTTTCTTATTAGTGGAACAGTTAGCTACCTTTCGTTTACAATTGACGATTAGACGTTAGCGATTGGCAACTTGTCTAAGTAAAGCACCCTGTAGTCTAAACGAAAAAAAAAACAAAAAACGTACAAAAATCAAAGCAGAAGGTCATAAGTGGTCAAAACCTTTTAAATCAGTAATTTACGCTCGGTTGTTAAAGAATGATGAATAGCTTACTTTAGCCGAAATAAAATAAACCCAAATTTAAGGGAACCACAATCTTATTCCTTCAAAAATAAGAACCAAAATTATAGTTTTGTCAGTGGTCGGCAACCCATGAACATTTGATGATACATAGGCGCGTAATAGTATATTAATTATAGCTCTGGTAATATTCAGTTGGTAATTATAATAGTGTTGTGTATATATAATTGACGGTTGCGTAGAAATTACTTCGTTTAATTGAAATTGTCGGGTGTATGAATGATGGGTGAACTTTAAATGTTTTTTGAAGTGTATTTTTCTAATTGCAAAGCGCGGAGTATAACTTAAGGCTAGCAGACTATTTAAAATGTTAATAGATAAGTAGCTCATTATCATAATAAAAGTCAATTTAATTAAAAAAATTGGTATATTTTTTTATTCAAAGTAAAATTTCTAAATAAATAAGTAAAATCAATGATGATCTTCCAAGGCTTAGCGGTTTTTATGTCCAAAATATGAAAATAAACATGAATAACAGTACAAATAATTATGATATATAAAATACTGAAAGCGGTGGTGGCTCAGTGGTATAGAGATTTGACTTTCAATCCGGAGGTCGTGGGTTCAAATCCTGGCTCGTACCAATGAGTTTTTCCGAAACTTATGTACGGAATATCAGATGATATTTACCATTAGCTTTCGGTGAAGGAAGACATCGTGAGGTAAACCTGCATACATCCGAGAAGAAATTCAAAGGTGTATGTGAAGTTCCCAACCCGCTTAGGGCCAGCGTGGGGACTATAGCCCAATCCCTCCCATATATGAGAGGAGGCCTGTGCCCAGCAGTGGGACATCATATAGGCTAAAATATTATTATTTTTTTTTTTTATAAAGTACTGATTGTAATATTTTCTTCGGTTACCGCGAGGATTACACATGAAATGAGGTCATCCGCAGACCAATCCGCAGAACCCTGTAATGTGTTCGAAACGTCGGAATGAAGTTAAAATTAGTTAATATACGCGAGTTATACGTTTTTCATAGTTTTATTTCATACTGATTTTAAGTTTATTCTAGGGTTAGTTGTGGAACATTGACACAAACGGACACAATGAAACTTTGCAATATCTCGGAAACCTGACCTTAACGGCTAGCCCCGTCTATCAAACAAGGACGAGCTTAGGGACCCTCCACAACTCTCCAGGGTGCGAGCGACGATCGCAGAAGGAGCACGTCGCTACATGCTTCAAAGCGAATTGAACCAGGAAAAGTAACAATTTTTATTTATATTTCGTAATTTTTTGCAAGAATACAGAGTATAGTTTGGTAGTATTTATATTTTTGTCATTCGGGTATATATTCAAGTTTATCTTAAGCTGAATACGTTTAAAATTAGCTCAAGTTTTGGCCTCGTTTTTTTATTTAGTTTAAAATAATACCCTAGTGTCTCACAATGAAACATTTTTATGTAATGTACAATGAAACAGGTCCATGTTTCGTTGTGTACTGTATAGTTTTAGTGTACACCGAATGTGAAATTGCAAAAGGTTACTATTCTATGAGACTGGCTCATTTAAACATGTTTCATGTTTAGCACCTCATTATCAACCTATTCAGGCCCACTTGTATAACCTAGGGTTAAACACTGACCAGTAGCTAGAGTGATAAATTTTACATGTACAATTAAATGGTCACTTTAGCTCCTGCTGGTGAATACCTGATTATGTGGCTAAGCCCGGGTGGTACAAGAGAGTCTAAGTAGTACATTTTTAATATTTTTTGGTGACTAGTATAAATATATTATATATTACAAAATTATATATTAATTATTTCGTAAAATTATACACGTAGTAATAGTGGTCATAAAACATATTTTTTATATTTTGGAACATTCTGTTACTACATATTGTATTAATATGTCATTGTTTTCATTAAATTTTTCATTCGCTGAATGTGCCAATGACATAAAGATTCGTTAATAAATTAATCTTCCCAAGAATCAGTACTTTTTACTAAGAACAACCACAAAATATTATAATAACCTATTTGGCTACTGTTTATGTAACTCTGTTTCAATGTTGGCTACCCGTGATATTTTTTGTTTACAATGAAACAGCTCACAGTGTTTCACTGAACACTATTTATTAGTACACATTGAAACAATACACTTTTTTCAAAAACATTTTAAGAATATATACGCAATTTTCAGAATTAGAGCCACTTTTTAACACACCATAAAGAATGATGACTATTAATCTATTAATTGGCAAAATATACGATTTTCAACTTTCAAATTGGCTGAGATAGGACAGTTTAAAAAGTTGAATGTTTCATTGATGGCAATAGTTTAAGTGATATGTTGAACAATAAAACATGCGTACACAATAAAACAACATGATATTTTTGTTGTCACAAAGTGTATGATATCTATCGTGGAGATGCCCAGGGCCCTCCCGCGTTCGACTGGGGTGCAGTCATACTACGAGGACACATAAAACATAACTTTTTTTGCAATATGTCGCAGTTATCGACGACATTGTTAAGTTACAATGAAACTTGGGTTGTATACAATGAAACAGTCTTTCGGATTCATGTATTTTTCAGTGGTCTTATTAATCATTTAACAAATTGGAATCCTACTAAACTAAACCTACTCCAGCCTACCGTTATTATTAACTTTCTTTTATTTTGTATTAATTGCAAGCGTACTTATATATATGTTTCATATAACACAGTTCCAATGTTGGTTAAGTCTGTTTCATAGCTCATTGGATTTATTACATCTGTTTCAATGTAAAAATTCAGGTGTTTCATTGAATACATGCACGAGGACACAATGAAACAAATCTCATTTTTTGTTTGAAGTTGTATAACACACATACTATTGAAAATAAGTAGAAACCAAGAATGCGATTCGATAGCCAACTAAATTGTTTATCTTCGGACACAATATCTCACTCGTAACTTCAAAAACACCAGAGATACAATGGTTTGAAATTTAGTTGTGTCATTGATCCACAACTTACCCTACATATAATAATACACCGTTTTAAAGTCACAACAAAACGTAATCGAAATATTTACCAGTATTTTCCAATTTGTTTTCTCCTCCATTAAATCACTTAATAGAAATTGTCTCCTAGATTAATTTCTCAATCTATACTTCAAATAAATGGCACCTCCTTTATAAAGTAATTATTTAATCGAACCACCGACCCAGCTGTGTTAATCTTATCTACCTGTCGATATAATTTATATCCCACGGTAGCTTTCTTTTCTACTAATTATTTATAGTTAATAGTACGTCAACTTCGATTTATGAGAAACAGCAGGTTGTAAATATATCTTGTTTTAAAATAGTTTTAAGTAACTGCGTAATTAGTCGTTAAATTGTGTAATGGAATGATTTATTGATTTGGCTTTAAATACGACTCATGTTATTATGAAGTGTGTTATAATCGGAGAAATACCTTAGTCAGTAATGTCATTTAAAATCGAACTACATCATAATCTTAGAAGAAAACGAACATAGTAGTATATTTAAGGACTTATTCAATATTGCATTCTCAATATTATAAGTAATATAATTAGTGCAGTACGATACAAGTATGAAAAAAATTATGTCTGTAATAAGTGGCTGTAAATTAAATCAAGACCGAAGGGAGTGTTTGAAATCGACACGAGTTGTGAATTTCCTTGTATCCCAATGTCCGTAAAAAAAAAACGTGGAAAATTAAATGATGTAAAACTAAAAACAAGATGCCCACACGGTTTCAATTTTAAAACTAAACGTCTCGTGAGTACAGGTAATATTATTCGTTTCAATAAACATAGGGACTATAATAAATTATCCAACGTCTGTTTAATACAAAGAGAAAAATACTAAAATATTAAAGTGAACCTCTAAACACAAGCCACAGCATCAATTTGCACTTGAAAATGTTTTGCACCTCTGGCATTTGCTGCGCCAAAACCCCGCATACCATTCTCAACCTTATCTCGAGGTATTAAAGTTGCAGAGTTCAGCCGCCATATTCGCGTCTCCAGGGGCGCATAACTCTCGGTCGCGTGCGTCGGCAGCATATTATTTTTAAATTATTAACGCTTTAATGGAATAATTTCGATATGCTAATGTCACGATAAACTGGCGTTCATCACGACAATTTTAAATAAATGTACAGTTGGAAAAATGTTTGAAACTTAAATAGCGCGAGTTTGTGTTTGACAAATGAAAATGTTTACTTGTCGAGTAAGTTTGAAAAAATATGTCGGCTGTCTAATTACCGCGACCCATTTGTTTATACACAAAATGTTATAGGTCTTGTGGTAATTAGAATTACATCACATGACATCATCAGCCTCTCTCAGTCCACTGCTGGACTTAGGCCACTATTAACAATGCGTATGGACGCATTAGGTAGGACTATTAGGAGGTCAATAATCATCACGGCAAATGATTTGGCGATCGAAGTAGTGTGTCCAAAAATAGAGTCTGGCTAATGAAATATTGCCCCAACCCAACTTTTGGCGGGAAATTCAAAAAATCTAGGGCTGGTCACACATCCAGCCCTAGATTTTTTGAATTTTCAGCCAAAAGTTGGGGCAATATTTTTCAGACTTTATAATTATGTGATAATCAGAGTTTGGGTTCGGATCCCGACCGGGTTGGACGCGTCCCTGGTGCACTTTCGAGCGTCCCGAAAACAAAAGCAAAAAAGGCAAAGCACAAGTGCTTTGTTTTTTGTAGTGAATAGTGTTGTGATTTGTGATGTCAAGGTCCTGCCGCGAGCAATTATGAACCTTAACGCGTTAGTTTAAGGTCGGCGAGTCAGCGACAAAATTTGCATTAGTGTGGCGAAGACCATCGGTCATCACGATACACTGCATTCCGGGTGAGAGCTTTCCGATTACTCGTAAACGGGCAATGTACTTACTTGATGTACTTGCTTAATTGAGCCCTGGTTCCAACAGCTAGGCGGTCATTTTTGGAGTTCCCCATCATCGACAATGATGATTGTTTCTGATGCCGCTATTGCGGCGGGTACATGGGACGTTATGAAGTTGTTATCCCGAACGGCTGAATCGGGCGTAATTCTCGTGTTAGTTTTTGCAGTCACGGTTCTGTATTCACTTTAAAAATATATAGATGCCTAGTAATGCGGAGCGGAGCCCTTCGTGCGGGTTCCAACCTGCTGGAGCGATATTTTTGAAGAATGGTGAGAGATACGGCACACAAACTCAGCAGAGTATTGGATAGGTACCAGTTAAATCAGTCTGTTACATTACATACATTATTTTAACTATTCCTTAATTTGCTCATTTTTGATTTTTAGCGCATTCCATACCTACAATTTTGGGCTGCCTACCTGAACTCTGAAGGGGTCTGAAGTGGCAAAGCCGAGCAATAAAATCTCGTCAACTAGCGGACCTTCTCGCAATTCGAACATGTGGTACACAGCAGGAAGGACCCAAAAGATGAAAACAAAAAACAATGCAAGCTTGGCCCGCTACTGACAAATACAGTTTAGCTGTAATGTAACAATAGATGAAGCTTATACTTAATCTCGGGTACGAATCAGCAATGGTTCGAGCCATCTTATACGAAATAAACTAACACATGGATATGGGCCGATACTTGGACCTTAGGTAAAGATTACAAGGTCTTCTTTTGGAAAACAAAATTCCACAGGACATACGTGCATGGGGACAGTTTAAATGAAGTTAAGTACTTCAAATTAAAATTGGATTTCACACTTTAAATAAATACTGCAAGTGAAAGTGAATTATTTTAATGGTTATTTCCATTATTTCCTGTTATGTGAACTTCTTTGTTGTGCTGTGATTATTTAAATAATATGGTTGTTATTATTTGCACTTACTGGGTGAACTTGTGCTTAGAGTTGGTGTTGTATTTATTGTTATTACGAAACACGAAAAGCGAGCATTGAAAATCGAAACGCAAGCCATCTCGCCAGTACAGTATACGCAATGGTTCTGCCTCAAGAAAGAAGCGAAATATTTCTAATTAAAGTTTCAAGCAACGTTACAATAAACATCCACCAATTGTAGTGTTTAACGATGTCTTACTATTTGCTGTCGCATTTTAACTAAGGCTGTTTTATACCGGCCTGATAGTGGGTTAGTGTGGTTGACGTGTAGTGTGTATTATCGTTTGGATCGTATTTCAGTAGTTTTTCATGTTAAAACTTTGTGGTGTAATACCTAATATCTAATGTGTGTGTATTCAGAGTCAAGTATAATGTCGTATTTTGTGTGTGAAGTCCTCAGTGTACCTGTTGTGATAGGTGAAATTGCGTCACTGAGTTAAAAATTATAGAAATGACAACAAAACATACGCCCTTTTAATCGATCTGGAAAAAGCTCTCAATACAGTTGATCTAAACGCACTAAGAGACATCCTAGGCAAATAGTTATATGCCAAATAGAATAGTTAAAGCAGCTATGAAATACACGATGTAAACAAGCGGTTCGAAATGCCAAAGTTGTCATACAAGGGAATCGTGTATGTATAAAAAAGTGCACTATATACTAGATGAAAAAGAATTACCAAAAGGATTAAATGCTTGGACATTTCCTAAGGCGCCTAAAACCTCACCTACTGGAAGCTGCACTTTGATACTAAGCCAAAACACTGAAAGTCGGAGGACCCACCTACACCTGGAACGACTATCACGGGACATAATTATTACACCAGAGACAGCTTAGAATGGCTCGAGAAATCTACAAAATAAAAGAAATGGACAGTAAGTCAGAGGAAGAAGAAGAATGAATGGCAATCGATGAACCAGATCGAAGATAACGACATCCCAAGAAGGGCCCCCACCGGTGCGACGTGCATCATCACATCAACGCTCTCCCTCAACGACATAACCCTTCCTCCTATTTTCCTATATCGGCTTAAGGCTGCATAGTCGGTCGATTCTAAACATCCTACCCATCCCAGAGCGTGTCTACCTCTAAAAAAAAACCGCGTGCCCCCTGGTATGCCGGCTTGTCCGGAGCAGGCTTGTTCCTGGCTGGGTGTGGTGCCTATGTTCATGTTCATGCTTTATAATTATGTGATAATCAAATACCGAATGGCACCGTTTTGTAACTATACCCTCCAACTTTTCCCGCAGGTGTCGTAAGAGTCGACTAAGGGATTGAAAATATCACGGACCATTTGTTGATAGAAGATTGATGATGGGCAGCAGCGTCATCATAATGGACAGACTATTGCAATTGATAACCCGCTTGCCCAGCGTTTCGATTTTGGGCATTTCTTCCTAAAGCGACCAAACGCATAGTGCAAGTGCAGTGGACTGATATGGGCTGATGAATGATGATAATGTGATAAGTCGATTTGTATGAAAAATGACCCATCCTAGTGCCCTAAATAAGCCACTATGACTATGCTACTATTCATCAATCTTCTATAAAATAATATTCATGAACACTTCAAGAATACATCATCATCATCATCATCAGCCTATGATAGTCAACTGTTAGACGTAGGCCTCTCCTATTAACTATGCGTATAGACGCATTAGGAGGTAAATGCCTATAATCGCCACGCTGGGCAAGCGGATTAGCGATCGTAGTAATGTGTCCACTATGATGACGCTGCTGCGCATCATCAATCTTTTATCAAATAATGGTCAGTTACACTTCAATCCCTTAGTCGACTCTTACGACGCCCGCAGGAGGAGTTGGGGTGGAGACAAATGTATTCTTACTTACATGGGATTATGGGCATTATATCTTAAGGCTGAGCCACACCAATGCGTGTGCCCGTGCGTGTTGTAGAGTATGTAAATGTCATATTAGACAGCACACCGCTTGCTGATGCCGATGATGATTAAAGCAACAACAACGCGCATGTGACACCCCTGGGGTTGCAGGCGCCCATAGGCTACGGTGACTGCTTTCCATCAGGCCGTATGCTTGTTTGCCACCGACGTGGTATAAAAAAAAAAGGACTAGGTGGGCATTTTCACTTCTAGGGACACCCATTAGCTTAACTCTCACAAAAAAGTTGACTTCGATGTCAGCTTTGTAACAACAATTAAGCATGAAATAAGTATTTACGTAAATCCACTTTATTTATGTTTTTATATTGCATAAACGCGCATTCTTTCTAGATTAAATGAAAAAAAAAAGTTAATATTAAATGCTTAAATGTCGTTACAAAGCTGACATCGAAGTTAACTTTTTTGTGAGAGTTAAGCTAATTGGGTGTCCCTAGAAGTGAAAATGCCCAGGTACTTTTTATAAACTGTGGAAGGTTTTTTGATGAGAACTGTACTTTAAATGTTTATTGCACATTTAACGATTTGTGAGCCTGTTTTTCATACTCGATAAATCGTTACATCGTAATAAATCACGTTAGACACGAAAAATGCTGTATGAATTATTTATAAATTACACGAAACAGGTATTTAAACATAACAATTATTTTGCATTAACTGCAAATACTTTCTGTAAAAAGTATAATTTATATTATAGTTATATGGCAGCCTCCGTAGCCTAGTTGGTAGTGACCCTGCCCGGAATCCCGGCGAGGGCATTAATTTTGTATTCATTTATCACAAATATTTGTTCCTTGGTCATGGCTGTCTATGTGTCTATGAATTTAAGTATCTGTATGTATCTATCTATTATAATCGTCGCCTGGTGCCCACATCACAAGCCTTAATTGAGCTTACCGTGGGACTAGGTCGATTTGTGTAAGATGTGCAAAGATATTTAATTATTATTTATTTATTTATTTATTCAGTTTTGCAGGTAAATATCGTGATTCAGAATAAAGTGGTTATTTTAGAATTATAACAAACGTGAGACTCAAACATCAAGGCCGGGCCACACCGATGCATGTGCAGCGCCTGGATGTCCGGTTGTGCGTAGGGTGCACGTTGTAGCGTAAGAAATGTCATAGTAGATAATACACCGCTTGCGTGTCGTGTACGTGCGCGTGACGTGGAAGCAGTGTGCTGTCTAATATGACATTACCTTCGTTACAACGCAATTTCACGCAAATTCACTTGATATTTCTCAAGTTTGTTTTTTTGTTTTTAGTTATGTCACTTAAATTGCACATGTCAGAAGCGTAAGACACCATTTAACAAGTAGCAATAATAAACTTTGTTGCATCGCCACGGGCGATACACGGTATTACTGTAAATTACAATACCCAGTTGTAATTATGTCAGTGTGGTTACCATGAGTGTGGTTACGCTATTCCCGCGGACTTGCTTTCTATTTTTTAGATTCGTCATGTCCGTCTGTCACAGCCGATTTACCCGGAAACTAGAAATGCTACAGAATTGAAATTTGATAAGGATATGTGTTGTATGAACCGCCACTGAATTATGATACTATATTGTACAAAAAATAGTTTTTTTTTTCGATGTATGTAAGCGTGTGGGGTAGGTATCAATAGAAAGGTCTTTGAAAATGATATTGTTACGTTCGTGGGGTGGGTTTTCTATAGAAAATGTATAAATAAGCCACTAATTAAAACTGATACTTTAATTACTAATTAAAAGAACAAACACTTTACTAAAACACTATTAGTCACACACTGTTACACTCTCAAACTCGCAGTCGATTCGCAGTCTTCGCTCTTAATGTTAGCTCTTCGCTGTCTCGATAGAAACTACTCCTTCGGCCGGGTCTTACTGGGCTTTTATACAAGCCATTCAAATCTACAAAGTACGAGATAATTCGATTCTAGAAAGTTCCCGAGTCAGGTCGGTCGGTAATAGGGCCCGTGCGCGAACATTCTAGGGTATAGCTGTCTCTTTCTACAGGTTTCTCTTTCACACCCGTCGAGAATGTTCTCTCTATAGCTGTCTCGTTCACATCCTTCCAGAACATTCTCTCGTGCTGTCTCTATCTAATAGTGCTTTCTCTTTCACTCCTATGGGAAATTTAGCTATATACCGATTTGTACTTGAGAGGCCCGAAAGGGGTCCTGAAAACGCCTGAAAACGGGTTTTCAGGTTATTGCGCCATCGGATAGAGGGTATCCTGAAACGGCCTGAAAACATGTTTCAGGCGCCTGAAAACGACGGTATCTGGGGTGAATATTTGATTTTGTAGTATGTGAAAGAGGACCTTCTGAAACGGCCTGAAAACGCATTTCAGCCTGCTGAAAACGCTTCTAACGTGTCTAAAATCACATTTGTAGTTTTTATCATGCCACCGGCGTAACAATATCTATATATCACATTTTTATTTAATCCAACCGTTCTAGAGATATCAGCACACAAAGTCTGAAAAAAGTGTCCCCCTCTATTTTTTAAACTACGTGGTATAAAGTAAAAAAAAATATATTATATTGTTCAAACATATTGTTCAAAATATATTATATTGTTATATATTGTTCAAACTATCAACGATTTTTGGTTTGATTAAATTATCTCTTATAGTTTTTTGAGGTAGGTTGATTTAACTGTATTTTTTTAATGATTTTGATAATGGTACGGAACCTTTAAACGAAGCGTGAAGAAGCATCTAGCGGGCCAGCAAGGCGGTGACAACTAACAGGTTACTGATTGTCTCCTGTTCGTTGCCGCCGCGATTTGGGCTCTACTTTTCACTTACGATCAGGTGGAGTGGAGCCACTTTGTTGTGCCAACATAAAAAAAACCCTTCGCGCGCGAGGCGGACTCGCACTTTGCCGGTTTTTTTTTATGTGACGAAGGTAGACAATCGAATTCTCAGCCCACCTGATGGAAAGCAGGAACTGAGGCCCATGGACATAGCGATCAGATAATCGCCTATGCGCTGCCTACCCTGAGGACTTACATGGATTGCCTCTATCTTTATCTATGCTAGTAATTACACCGGCTATCTTACCCCCAAACTGAAACACAGTGCAAACACTGCTATGTAGCGGCAGGTTAACGGGTAAGACGGCGGTGTCTATCCGGGCGGACCCTGCACGAGGTCCTACCACCAGCAAACCGTTCGTACTAACCATCCCGTTTGTACTCGCGTATTGGTGTGAGCGAGACGGATTGAAAGTAAGACCGCGTTAATAGCGCGGAGGTGACTCATGGTAAGAACACAGTTGTAATTACGTCAGATGTATGATTGTGAATTGTTACAACAAATAGTAAATTCTTATGGTGGAATATTTTCTTGTAATTATAACATTTTAAATTTCTAGCTTCTAGGTAAAGAAATGGGTAATATCAGTTAAGTAATATTTGAATCTGAATGCTCCTTATAACGGATCCTAAAGGTGCGTTTAAACCAAAAGAGCATTCGCTGTTCTAGCGCCCGTTCTACGAAATCAACCAATCACGATTTGTGTACCGATCGAATTTCGTAGAGTGGGAGGTTAGAACAGCGAATGCTCTTTTAGTTTGAACGCACCTTAAGAAACGACGTTCCTATTACATAGGATTAAAATGCACTAGGACATATTTTTGAGCATTTTTATACACCTCATTTTGCCTTACACTGTACCAAGAAATCTATTTATAGTACGGTCAAATCGTACATAATTTTACCCTAAACTCGCAAATCAAGTAGTATCGCTGCATTTTTGGTATGTTGTTTAGACACCATAGGACAGTATAAAACCATATTTTGCAAGCAAAAAAAAGTTGTGCTAGCTGGGTAGTACGTGAAAAACTGCGAAATTTACGGCCATTTTTTAGTTTCTGATTTTTATTTAAAAAACCTTACGTTTTTTGATATCATATGTAAATAAACGTTTAAAGACTAATAAATTTTCAACAAGTTGAGCTAGCATGCATTACCGTAGGTCTCATAGTTTCAGAGATTCGAGACTTTAAAAAGTACCCCTTTTTGTAAACTAGATAAAATTTTGTGTTTTGCTAACGTTTTCGACTTAATATCGCCTCACCTAATTATGCTACGAAAAACATGCAATAATGACCTTATAGCGCACTTAATATTCTTAAATTTAAGAGTAAAATTAGGTCAGTGAACTTCGTAGTTGAAAGTATAAACCCGAAATTCCAAAGGCAGGAGGCCCGCTATCTAAGTTTTTCATACAAATCGCAAGTCGAGTTGCAAAGCTACAATTTTGGTATAGTATAAAGGCCTTATAGATATATACGAAAATGCATATTAAAAGAAAAACAAAAAAATAATTTGGGCATAGGACGTAAAAAACGGAAAAAAATTCGCACTTTTTTTAGTTTTTGACGTTTAACTAAAAATCTATTATCTTTTTGATACTGATTGCTATAAAACTAAGAAAGAACATTAAATTTGAAAGGATTTGAGCTATGTTGCATCACCGTAAGTTATATATATTTTGAGATACGACATTTCATAAAGTGCCCTTTTATCAAAACGTAAACAAATTTTAGGTTACGTTAAAGCTATTGACTAAATATTGGCAAAACGTTCGCGCTAAGAAAAAAAAGTAATTATAGATAATAACTACATTAAATTTGGAACAAATTGAGCCGATAACAATTACTGTAAGTCTTATAGTTGGGGGAATACGAGGCTTCAAAACATGCATTTATTTTCTTAACTTAATGATGGGCACATTTTGAAATGTCGTATCTCTAAATCTATATAATTAAGGGTAATGCAAGGTAGCTCAAATCCTTTCAAATTTCATATTCTTTCTAAGTTTTGTAGCAATTAGTATCAAAAAGATAATAGTATTTTAATTAAACGTCAAAAAGTAAAAGAAGTCCAATATTTTTTCAGTTTTTTTCGTCCTATGCAGAAATTCCTTTTTTGTTTTTCTTGTAATATGCATTTTTGTACGTCCTTATAGGGCCTATATAATATACTAAAATTGCAGCTTTGCAACACGACTTGCGATTTGTATGAAACACTTAGATAGCGGACCTCCTTGTACCAATTTCGAAAATTATAGTACATTGGGTAGCACGAAAACATTAAGTTTATCAAAGAAGTGATTAACGATTAATTAGTCTGACTCCGACAACGTATAATGCAATGCATCACTGACCTTGTTCGCCGGCCGGCATAAGTGTCCTAGTAGACGCTGTTGTCGTAAATAACAGTCCAATTGTAGCTTCTTTTCAAATAATAGTTCTTCTTATATAATAGTTGATCTCACACATAAATAGTAACACGTAACACAGAATTAATACCTAGTTTTCTTTGTTTTACTTGGGAGCTCCCGATATTCAGAAATGTTCGTATAGTTCGTAACACGCGCGGGTCGAGACCCGGCCAATCGGAGGCGCTCGATGCAAGCATGCGCATTGGTTGAATGCAAGTTGCCAGTGTCAGACATTATGGACAAACAATCCGCTAAAAAGGTTTTATATAAACATGAACAATCCGCCCACCAAAAATATAAGTATTTTTTATTAATAGAAACATAAAAATGAAATATAATAACCAAAACAATAGCATCACTGGCTATAAATTAAAAGTATTCATGTGCATTACACATACAGAGAAATTGCTATGTACACAAAATATGCAAAAACTTAATCACAATCATACGGCAGCGGACAAAGTTTAACTAGGGGCCTGCGTAGAAAACCCGTAGGAGTTTTAACAGTGGCTTGACGGACTACTCCGTCCGGACTTGGGTGTAGTTCCGTGACGCGCGCTAACGGCCAGTGCAAGGGATACATATTATCACTCTTGACTATGACAACAGAATTTAGTTTCAAAGGTTTAGAATTTTGGGTCCATTTTGCTCTTTGTGTTAATGAATTTAAATATTCGGCACTCCATCGTTTCCAGAATCCCTGATGTAATTGCTGAATGAGTTGCCAACGGCTGAGCCGGTACAATTTCACATCAGTCAAATCTTCTTCGGGTAATGTTGTTAAAGGTTCCATAGTCAGAAAATGACCAGGAGTTAAAACACTAATGTCATTTGGATCCGAACTAAGTGGACACAGTGGTCGAGAATTCATGGTGGATTCGATTTGTGTAAATAATGTATAAAGTTCCTCGAATGTCAAACATTGTGTGCCTACAGTCCTATACAATAATGCTTTCGCGGCCTTTATTTGTATTTCCCATACACCACCAAAATGGGGCGCGGAGGGAGGATTAAACCTAAATTCGATTTGGTTTCGAATGGCTGCACTTTGCATCAAGTCCGCTAGCTGGTTTTTGGCTCCAACGAAATTTGAGCCACAATCTGAATGAATAATATTACAACGACCACGTCTAGCGATGAAGCGTCTCAAGGCTGCGATAAAAGCTTCTGAAGATAAATCCGACACAACTTCCAAATGTACAGCCTTAGTTGTAAAACAAATAAAAAGACAGAGATATGCCTTGCCAGTTTTTGCACCCCTATGAGTCCCGTGTTTTATATTAAAAGGGCCACCGAAGTCCACTCCCACTATGGAGAATGGCTTAACAGCGTTTACACGTGCAGCTGGCAAATCACTCATAAAAGGTTGCAATGCTTTAGGGCTAGTACGAAAACATCGAACACATTGCTGCAACGCTGACTGTATTGCTCGTCGAGGTGATAAAATCCAGAATCGCTGTGATATTAAAAAATGCGTTGTCGTAATGCCAGGGTGGCAATTATTGCGATGCGTTTCACGTATTATCAATTTTGTTAGATCACATTTACGGGGTAATAAGGCAGGGTGTTTATGTTCATAATTCAATCCCGATCGCGCAAGCCTACCGCCCACCCTGAACACCCCGCATTCATCGACGAATGGGTTCAGCTTGCGTAATGGCTTCGGTAAGGGCTTGCCATTTTTAAGTTGCTCCATTTCAATAGAGAAATATTGGGCTTGAGTTCGTTTCACTAACAATGTTAATGCATTGCTGCGTTCAGTATTTGATAGAGGTCCGACCATTCTGCTGCTTTTGTGGTTAAGGTTGTACACAAATCTCAGACAATATGCAACCAGACGAATGATCTTGCTTAACGCAGAGCGATCTTGTAACAACATGTCCAATACGTTAGTTGTATCTTCGCTCAATAAAGCCGTCACTCGTTCTTCACTGGACACATAATCTACAGGAACGGCAATTTCCTTAATTTCTGGCCACTCTTCGTAAGACTTAATCAGCCAGGAAGGCCCCGCCCACCATAACGGATGTTCAATGAGGTCCTTAGGCAAGGCACCTCGTGAACACACGTCAGCTGCATTGTCGCTCGACTTAACATGTCGCCAACAGGAACTAGGAAGAATTTCTTGAATGTGGCTAACACGATTAGCCACAAAAGTTTTCCACCGAGATGGATGAGATTGAAGCCATGATAACACAACAGTTGAATCAGACCAAGCATATATCTGCTCTATCTGTATATCTGCAACGTAAGTATCCTTTACGAATTGCAGTAAATCTGCAAGGAGGAGAGCAGCACATAGCTCTAAACGAGGCAAAGACTGTTGTTTCAATGGAGACACTCTTGATTTCGCGCACACTAATCGAACTGTAACATTCCCTGCGGTATTTTCAGCTCTAAGGTAAATGACAGCTCCATAGCCAGCTTCTGAAGCGTCAGCAAAACCATGGAGTTGGTATGAGACACTGTTGTCGATAGTAATTCGACGTGGAATATGGATGTTTTTAAGCAGAGGTAGTTGTTCGTTATACGCCTGCCATTGGGACACGACATTGGTTGGTGGTTGTTCATCCCATCCAAGTCCTTGAATCCACAATACTTGAATTAACCGTTTTGCTAAGAATGTGACAGGTGACAGAAAGCCTAAAGGATCGAATATACGTGCAAGCTCACTCAGAATATTTCTTTTTGTGCAATCACGTTCACATTGTTGAACATCAAATATGAAATGATCAGCACACCACTTGAGCCCTAAAACCTTCAAGGACTTAACAGTCTTATCGTCAAATGAGACTGTTCCGTGTAAGCAATCTTCTGGCTTAATATCGAGCAGTAAATCCGGAACGTTGCTCGCCCATTTTCTTAGCTCGAATCCTCCACATCTCAGTAATCCTATAATCTCCTGCTTGAGATGATGAGCTTCTTTAAGGGATGAAGATCCTGTAGTGACATCGTCGACGTACAAATCAGACTGTAAAACCTTAGCAGCCAGTGGAAATTTATCACCTTCGTCTTCTATTAATTTTTTGATAGTACGACATGCAAGAAATGGTGCTGCGGAAGTACCGTAAGTAACGGTTTCCAAGCGATATTCTTTAATCGAACTGTCAGGATGGAATCTCCAAAGAATACGTTGATAGTCTTGATCTTCTAAACGTATTCTAACTTGTCGAAACATTTGTTTGACATCTCCAATGAAAACCACTGCATGGAGTCGAAAACGTAGCAGAACTGTTATGATGTTCCCTTGTAATCTTGCGCCAGTAAGCAAAACTTCGTTGAGTGATTGGCCAGAATAACATACCGCCGACGCATCAAAAACAACTCTAGTCTTCGTAGTTTCACTTTCGGGACGCGTCACGCAATGATGTGGAATATAGTACTTCCCCTTCGTTACATCGGTAATATCTACAGCTGTCATATGATGGTTATCTTCATAGTCCTTCAAGAAATCCTTGTATTCTGAATATTGTTTGGGATCTTTCAGTAAACGGCGTTCTAATAGATGAAATCTTCGTAACGCTATATCGCGAGAACCCGGAAACTCGGGTTTGTCTTCACATTTAAAAGGTAACGGAACTATGTATCGGCCAGACTCATCTCTACTTAATCCTTCCTGATATCTTTTTTCACATAATTCTTCTTCTGGTGTTAACTTTGAGGAAAATGGAATATCTTCTAACTCCCACATTTTTTTTACTTGATCATGTAATGATATGTCGTTACACAACAGAGAGCAAACATTATTACTTATTTGATTGTTCATCGCACCAGTCTTACCAATGAGTAACCAGCCAAATATAGAATTAAGAGCCGGAGGCTGATTAATCTCACCACGAATATGTCCAGGTAGAAGCAGATCTGAATAAACTTCTGCCCCAAGCAGCACATCAACCGGACCAGGAATATGACATTGTGGATCAGCCAATTGCAAGTTATTAATGTGCTTCCAAGACGAGTTATTAAGGCGCATTGAGGGCATATGGCCACAAATGACAGGCAATGTAAACATATTTATCTCAAAATAAGTTTTGTTTTCATCTCCAATACAACATGAAACTGTCCCATTCACCTTTGTTGATGTTTTGCCTAATGCATTTACATTCCCATTACCAGTCAATGGAGAGAGTCCCAACCTTTTCACTGCATCTTCTGTTATAAAATTGGGCTGTGACCCAGGATCAATCAGGGCTCTCATTGATTGAAAATTGCCCTTTGAATCCCGAATTTTAATTATAGCCGTGGCAAGCATTACATAAGAGTGATTGGTGAAAGTGGTTAATGTATTTGGATCCGACTCTAACACATCACTCATTTGACAAGACAAAGTATCTTGGTTGAGTTCCTTTGCTGGCTGTAATTCATCAGACAAGGCAGGCATTGCGTGTGGAATAGACCTATCTGTATCATTGTGCAATAAGGTATGATGCCTCTGTTTGCATTTTTGACAACTAAAGGGTGACCTACACTCCTTTAAAAAATGAGACGGTTTTAAACAATTGAAACACCACTGGTTTTGTTTAGCAAATTGATGTCGTGCAGCAATTGGCTTTTCCATAAATGCATGACAGTTATTGATTGAGTGCGCTTCTTGACAAAAGGAACATTTAGAAACATCCTTTGCATTTAGACCCTCCAATACAAATGTATTTATCGGTGTGAATTTATTTAAGCGAGAGCCCATCGCTTGTGTCTTGGTTGATTTTAATGTGGATTTATAGTTTGATGTGGTGGGAATGGTTGCCTTACTCACATTTTCTTGAAAATGACTATCACGGACTAACGCTTCACATTTGGAATATATAAATTCCTTTAATAAGGAATAAGACGGCAAGTCTGAAGGATTACCTTCTTCAAAGTCACAACGGGTTTTTGTATCTAATTTAGACAACACCAGGTAACATAACACAAAATCCCACTGGTCTACTGGCAAATTTAATGTTTTCAGTATCTTCAGATTCTCATTAAAAGTATCAAATATACGCCTATATTCTTGGGGAGAGCTGGCCTTAAGAGTGAAATTAAGCATTTCCTTCCAACATGTATAAGCTAACTCACGGTTATTTTGATAACGTTTAACAAGTGCATTATATGCTTCAGAATAGTAATCACCTGCAACAGGATATGTACTCACTAGACTAAGGGCCTCTCCTTGCAAACATGACACCAAGTAATGCATGCGCTCTGTGTTATTTAATGAGACATTATTATGAATTAATGAATTAAAAGTATCATAGAAGGTTGGCCACTTCTTAATATCTCCAGAATATGTTGGCAAAACAATTTTTGGCAATTTAATATTATTTTGAGAGTTTGAAACTCGATTGGAGGTCTCAGGTTGGACATTGTCATACTGAGAAGGAACTAAATTCCGATGAAATGTCAATATTTCAAAATAAATATCATCACACTCTATCTGCATGTCATCTCCACGGTCACTTCCATCATCAGTATTTTCCAGTTCCATGATGGCAATGTTACACTCCTCAAAAGTACTGTATGCTTTCTCAACACTAGTGAAATGAGACTGAAACAGTGCCAGCTTTGAACTATCCCTGTTCACGTTTTGACCTACCTCTAAAGTTTTCTTCAGCCGGTTAAGGGACATCGTACGTTTTCGACGTAACACTGGTAGGTCTGTAGTGGTAAAAAGCAATTTTTCTTGAGGATCTCCACTGCCTTTGCCGCCCATTACGAAAATTAGATATTTACGAGTATCACTTCACAATGCACACAGTTTTAATCACGTAAATTACACCGGTAACACGAGAACAAAAACTTTCGAACCCAAAATCCAAACTTTGACTTGACAATTGACATTTAACCTCCTTTTTTTTTTTAAGGTTATTCACACTTTACACGCACGCTCCGCTCCACGCAACGTATCCAATAAGTAGCCAACTGTCAATTGACGTTAGGTAACAATCGCACACCTGAACTAGTCTAGAGCCAACTACACACGAGAAATGGAACGCAGTTGAGCTGCTAAATAGCCAGCAATTGACAAGAATTGAACGAAAATAAACGATAGCATCGATAGATTTGAAAACAAATAACAAACAACAATATAACACGAATGAAAGGATAGTAATCTGTTTGTCCTTATTCGATTTCACCATGAATACGAACCGCCATTAGTAAACTTTATTATACTTGTGAAAATATAATGAAATACTACGGAATTCTGGAACCAAATTAATTTTTACTATTGAAAAACTAAGTTTTAAATGATATATTAGAACCTATAGCAAAAAATATACCCAAAATTATTTATTTGTGAAATTTAATTTATTCAATAATTATTGTAAGTTTTTGCACTTTATGACAAAAATGGCGGACGGATAAAAAAAATTAAAATAAGTATAAAATTAAAATATCTAAATTCCCTGGTTTCTGCACCAAAAAAATGTACCAATTTCGAAAATTATAGTACATTGGGTAGCACGAAAACATTAAGTTTATCAAAGAAGTGATTAACGATTAATTAGTCTGACTCCGACAACGTATAATGCAATGCATCACTGACCTTGTTCGCCGGCCGGCATAAGTGTCCTAGTAGACGCTGTTGTCGTAAATAACAGTCCAATTGTAGCTTCTTTTCAAATAATAGTTCTTCTTATATAATAGTTGATCTCACACATAAATAGTAACACGTAACACAGAATTAATACCTAGTTTTCTTTGTTTTACTTGGGAGCTCCCGATATTCAGAAATGTTCGTATAGTTCGTAACACGCGCGGATCGAGACCCGGCCAATCGGAGGCGCTCGATGCAAGCATGCGCATTGGTTGAATGCAAGTTGCCAGTGTCAGACATTATGGACAAACAATCCGCTAAAAAGGTTTTATATAAACATGAACAGTCCATTCACATCAACCCTTTGTATTCTACCGCGTAAATAAGATTCCAGTAAATTTAACGCTGATCCTTTAACTCCATAATGGTCTAGCTTCCAGCAGGCTTAGCACATGATTGGTGCGACAGTATGTCGCCGCGAGATAGATCTCCCGTCCTTCACTAGCTATATTAACAAAAGAGGGACGGATAGACTATCTCGCGGCGAGATACTGTCGCGCCAATCATGTGCTAAGCATACTGATCAATGTTTCATGACAAACGCAGTCGAAGGCCTTGGACAAATCACAGAAGATACCTAAAGCATCTCGTGATTCCTCCCAGGCATCAAATATTTGTTTAATTAATTCGACACCAGCGTCGGATGTTGAGCGCCCCCGAGTAAAACCAAATTGCTTGTTAGGCATTAAATTGTTTACGTTAAAGTGCTTAATTAATTGCGATAAAAATATTTTTTCAAAGATTTTGCTGAACGTTGGTAGCACAGATATAGGTCTAAAATTAGTGGGGTCAGAAGTGCTACCGGATTTGAATAAAGGAGTTACTTTACTATGTTTCATAAGATCAGGAAACTCACCACAATCAACACATTGATTAAATATTACTACCAATTCAGGTGCTACGATTTCAATAAGGGATTTGACGACATGAACAGAGACTCCCCAGAGGTCAGAAGTTTTTTTGACATTGATGGATTTAAATGCCATTATTACATCTGAGATTTGAATATGTTCAAAATTAAAGTCGTTACTACACATAGGGACGTTATCTCTTAATAATATAGTGGCAGCCGAGGGTGATGAATTTAAATCCTTAGTTATGGAGACTGGTATATCGGTGAAAAAGTGCTCAAATTCTGTTGCTACTTCTAAACTTGACTCTATAATTTTGCCATTAATTTTTAATTTAGGATCGTGGAATCTGTGCTTTGATCGACCAGTCTCCGCAATAATCACTTTCCAGGTTGATTTAATGATGTCGGAACTATTTTTAATTTTTTGGGACAAATAATCGCGCT
>JALPQI010031954.1:0-24062 GCA_025490895.1 Thaumatotibia leucotreta
TGCATTTTTGACAACTAAAGGGTGACCTACACTCCTTTAAAAAATGAGACGGTTTTAAACAATTGAAACACCACTGGTTTTGTTTAGCAAATTGATGTCGTGCAGCAATTGGCTTTTCCATAAATGCATGACAGTTATTGATTGAGTGCGCTTCTTGACAAAAGGAACATTTAGAAACATCCTTTGCATTTAGACCCTCCAATACAAATGTATTTATCGGTGTGAATTTATTTAAGCGAGAGCCCATCGCTTGTGTCTTGGTTGATTTTAATGTGGATTTATAGTTTGATGTGGTGGGAATGGTTGCCTTACTCACATTTTCTTGAAAATGACTATCACGGACTAACGCTTCACATTTGGAATATATAAATTCCTTTAATAAGGAATAAGACGGCAAGTCTGAAGGATTACCTTCTTCAAAGTCACAACGGGTTTTTGTATCTAATTTAGACAACACCAGGTAACATAACACAAAATCCCACTGGTCTACTGGCAAATTTAATGTTTTCAGTATCTTCAGATTCTCATTAAAAGTATCAAATATACGCCTATATTCTTGGGGAGAGCTGGCCTTAAGAGTGAAATTAAGCATTTCCTTCCAACATGTATAAGCTAACTCACGGTTATTTTGATAACGTTTAACAAGTGCATTATATGCTTCAGAATAGTAATCACCTGCAACAGGATATGTACTCACTAGACTAAGGGCCTCTCCTTGCAAACATGACACCAAGTAATGCATGCGCTCTGTGTTATTTAATGAGACATTATTATGAATTAATGAATTAAAAGTATCATAGAAGGTTGGCCACTTCTTAATATCTCCAGAATATGTTGGCAAAACAATTTTTGGCAATTTAATATTATTTTGAGAGTTTGAAACTCGATTGGAGGTCTCAGGTTGGACATTGTCATACTGAGAAGGAACTAAATTCCGATGAAATGTCAATATTTCAAAATAAATATCATCACACTCTATCTGCATGTCATCTCCACGGTCACTTCCATCATCAGTATTTTCCAGTTCCATGATGGCAATGTTACACTCCTCAAAAGTACTGTATGCTTTCTCAACACTAGTGAAATGAGACTGAAACAGTGCCAGCTTTGAACTATCCCTGTTCACGTTTTGACCTACCTCTAAAGTTTTCTTCAGCCGGTTAAGGGACATCGTACGTTTTCGACGTAACACTGGTAGGTCTGTAGTGGTAAAAAGCAATTTTTCTTGAGGATCTCCACTGCCTTTGCCGCCCATTACGAAAATTAGATATTTACGAGTATCACTTCACAATGCACACAGTTTTAATCACGTAAATTACACCGGTAACACGAGAACAAAAACTTTCGAACCCAAAATCCAAACTTTGACTTGACAATTGACATTTAACCTCCTTTTTTTTTTTAAGGTTATTCACACTTTACACGCACGCTCCGCTCCACGCAACGTATCCAATAAGTAGCCAACTGTCAATTGACGTTAGGTAACAATCGCACACCTGAACTAGTCTAGAGCCAACTACACACGAGAAATGGAACGCAGTTGAGCTGCTAAATAGCCAGCAATTGACAAGAATTGAACGAAAATAAACGATAGCATCGATAGATTTGAAAACAAATAACAAACAACAATATAACACGAATGAAAGGATAGTAATCTGTTTGTCCTTATTCGATTTCACCATGAATACGAACCGCCATTAGTAAACTTTATTATACTTGTGAAAATATAATGAAATACTACGGAATTCTGGAACCAAATTAATTTTTACTATTGAAAAACTAAGTTTTAAATGATATATTAGAACCTATAGCAAAAAATATACCCAAAATTATTTATTTGTGAAATTTAATTTATTCAATAATTATTGTAAGTTTTTGCACTTTATGACAAAAATGGCGGACGGATAAAAAAAATTAAAATAAGTATAAAATTAAAATATCTAAATTCCCTGGTTTCTGCACCAAAAAAATGTACCAATTTCGAAAATTATAGTACATTGGGTAGCACGAAAACATTAAGTTTATCAAAGAAGTGATTAACGATTAATTAGTCTGACTCCGACAACGTATAATGCAATGCATCACTGACCTTGTTCGCCGGCCGGCATAAGTGTCCTAGTAGACGCTGTTGTCGTAAATAACAGTCCAATTGTAGCTTCTTTTCAAATAATAGTTCTTCTTATATAATAGTTGATCTCACACATAAATAGTAACACGTAACACAGAATTAATACCTAGTTTTCTTTGTTTTACTTGGGAGCTCCCGATATTCAGAAATGTTCGTATAGTTCGTAACACGCGCGGATCGAGACCCGGCCAATCGGAGGCGCTCGATGCAAGCATGCGCATTGGTTGAATGCAAGTTGCCAGTGTCAGACATTATGGACAAACAATCCGCTAAAAAGGTTTTATATAAACATGAACAGTCCATTCACATCAACCCTTTGTATTCTACCGCGTAAATAAGATTCCAGTAAATTTAACGCTGATCCTTTAACTCCATAATGGTCTAGCTTCCAGCAGGCTTAGCACATGATTGGTGCGACAGTATGTCGCCGCGAGATAGATCTCCCGTCCTTCACTAGCTATATTAACAAAAGAGGGACGGATAGACTATCTCGCGGCGAGATACTGTCGCGCCAATCATGTGCTAAGCATACTGATCAATGTTTCATGACAAACGCAGTCGAAGGCCTTGGACAAATCACAGAAGATACCTAAAGCATCTCGTGATTCCTCCCAGGCATCAAATATTTGTTTAATTAATTCGACACCAGCGTCGGATGTTGAGCGCCCCCGAGTAAAACCAAATTGCTTGTTAGGCATTAAATTGTTTACGTTAAAGTGCTTAATTAATTGCGATAAAAATATTTTTTCAAAGATTTTGCTGAACGTTGGTAGCACAGATATAGGTCTAAAATTAGTGGGGTCAGAAGTGCTACCGGATTTGAATAAAGGAGTTACTTTACTATGTTTCATAAGATCAGGAAACTCACCACAATCAACACATTGATTAAATATTACTACCAATTCAGGTGCTACGATTTCAATAAGGGATTTGACGACATGAACAGAGACTCCCCAGAGGTCAGAAGTTTTTTTGACATTGATGGATTTAAATGCCATTATTACATCTGAGATTTGAATATGTTCAAAATTAAAGTCGTTACTACACATAGGGACGTTATCTCTTAATAATATAGTGGCAGCCGAGGGTGATGAATTTAAATCCTTAGTTATGGAGACTGGTATATCGGTGAAAAAGTGCTCAAATTCTGTTGCTACTTCTAAACTTGACTCTATAATTTTGCCATTAATTTTTAATTTAGGATCGTGGAATCTGTGCTTTGATCGACCAGTCTCCGCAATAATCACTTTCCAGGTTGATTTAATGATGTCGGAACTATTTTTAATTTTTTGGGACAAATAATCGCGCTTAGCTTTATTACAATCAATCTTAAATTTCTTAGAATATTGTTTGACGTGTTCTTTAAATTCATCACTCGTATTAAACCGCCGTTCCTCATACAATGCATACAGTGCTCGTCTACGTTCATACAAGTCCGCAGTTGCCCACTCACTAAAAGCAGATGCACCACCAACCACAATTTTTTTGGAAGTGAATATTTTGTTGTAATGTTTCATAAAAATGTGAAAGAATGAATTATACATGTCATTGGAGTTAATGTTGGAAGACAGAGTAGGTAGCGTCTGCACTAAACTTTCTTTCATTCGTTCAACACGGCTTGTGGTTACTGGCACAAAAGTAATTTGTTTTCTAATGTTATTTTTCCTGATGGTCTCAAACGTTATTAATTGACCTAAATGATCTGACTCTAAATTACTGATTACTTTTTTAATAACAGGAAAAATATCAGTAAAAATGTTATCAATACAAGTCGCACTAGTTGCACTGATACGAGTAGGCTACATAAAAATGTGGTTGAGTTTAGAAGACTTAAATAGATTCAACAATCTTGTACTTGTGTTGTGTTGAATTTTCTAAAAGGTTTACATTAAAGAATAATAAGAATAACTTAAAAAAACCTTGTGATCCATGATTACACTAATGAATCCCATGCCTGGTTTAATTGATCGCCCGTATTAGATTTACACACTGTATTTACTTATTGAAATATTTAGAAAGTAGAAATATAATTAAACCATTTAATATAAAAATGAATGTACCAATAGAAACACTGTATATAATTAACCAACCTACACCGCACCGGGTGATCCCTATGCCTGGAGATGGGTCCTGTTTATTCCATTCTTTGTCATTCTCTATTTACGGGAAAATTGAGTCCTCGTATGAAATTAGGCGTGCCATAGTAGAGTATGTGGTGAACCATTGGGACGAACTGCAGCTGTACACTTGTGACGAGCTCGGCAACGCAAATACTGTCCAGACTTGTCAGAAATTGTTCCATCAAAGCCCCGGAAAAAAGCCCATAAAGACAGGGAGTGGGCTATGAGAAAAATGGTAGCTGACGTACAAGAAGTAGTACCCGAAAAGAAAAAAAAGAAGAATACCTACAAAAAGAGATGAGATCCCATCAAAAACATTACATGTAAAAAGGTGCAAGTCTCGCAGCATAGCAGTTGTTATACCACAAAAAGGTTATGAGATCAATTGTTTAACCAAGTCAATAATTCTGTAGTTACTACAAGGGGGTATCCATAAAAGTCGATTTCTACTAACTTGCCTAACTTGAAACTGCATGTAGAAATACTCATTTTATTATAGGTATCAATAAAGAGTAAGCCAAATTAGCTTGAGATTACCAAGCGAATTAAGTTTGATGATCCACCACTACCTATCCATGGGAACATTTGTCTAGCAGCTTTGTCATAAATTGTTACCTTATAACAATTACTTAATTAACAACATCTTATAGTAACTGTATTAATATAAGATATCTGTATTTTTTAATATAAATAATGACTTGGCCATCGCACAGGGATGATTTGGGTTGGGTCGTGATCAAAAACTACTTTTCGTGGCTCAGAAGCCTATCAACATTATGTAGGGTAGACTCTGATCAATATATTATCTTAAAACTACTTAAATCATTTATGTATATCGAGGGTTGCCTGGTGAAACCCTATAAGTACGTGACACCTAGTTTCGAGAAAAATGATGTTAAAGGTTTATTGTCATCGGACACTTATTTTGTTAAATAGATTCGCAGTTTTATGAGTGGTTTGTGAAAAGCAATTTCATTCACTTTAAGTTTATCTATGTTTTAGTTATGTAACTCATCTAGTTTTCCTGTAAGATAACATTTTTTACCAAGGGGTATCGACTTATTGGGTTTACGCATAAATAAAAAAAACATATTTGTTACTAAGAGGGTATTATTACCAAATAAAAACTTAAAAAATAGACGAATCTAAAAGTAATAACGGTATTATTCTACATCTGAAAAAGTAAGTGCTATGCCAACAAACGTTTTTAGGCTTCTTATCCATCCATGATACTCTTCAGGTATAATTCAGTATGTTTCAGCGGGGCAAAGTGCTTCTATGAACGGTTTGTCTGTGACTGGACCTGGTGTTTCAACGGCGGATAAAAAAATATAAGCTGAAAGGCAATGAGGATGGTGGGTTTCCATGGTTTTGATGATCCGCACATTGTTTTGCGTTGCCTATTGTGTTTGTGGTACTCATGCTTTGGTTGGGAGAATCAGTTTCAGAAAAGGACTCCTCCGATCTTGATGAATCGCAAATTGATATTGCCACCCAAATGCGCTATATTCTCAACGACAGTAATGGCATGTCGGACTCAAGTGAGTCTTTTGTGGATTGTTGAAAAAAAAACTGTTGTTGGAATCGATCTGTAACTTGATTTATTGTGCTTGCATTTTTTCCGGATGATGAAGCTGACTTATTTGGCCGTGACTGTTCGGGTGAGGATCCTGCATGTGTGCCGCATCCTGGGGACTTTCGCAGTTTTGATGAGTCGCGGATTGATATCGCCGCCCAGATGCGCAGTAGTGGTGGTAAGGGGACTCAAGTGGGTCTTTTACAGATTGCTTGAAAGTGGTGTTATTGGGATGAAGTTGCTTATACAGGTAATTTATTCTGCTTTCGTTTTTTTTTCAGATGATTGAACTGAGGATCCTACTTGCGACTGTTTTGCCAAAACAAATGGATTTTGACTCGGATTTTGCTACTGAGGGTCCAAATGTTTCATCCAAACAGGAAGATTTTTTTATGGAGCTCATTGATGAAGTTTTGGATCGATTTTGGATTGCTGTGGAGGATGACTATTCAGCGGGAGCTCCTTGTGTTCCTGATACAGATTCGGAGAGCGATGCACCTTGGCGAGATGATTCTGGCCGTGACATTGTTGTTCCTGAGGGTCCCGGTCAAGGGAAGCATCGGGAGCGTTCCTTGCCGATGCTTGACGGTGTTGGTCTTTCTGGTCAAGGTGAATGTATGGAGGGAGCTTCTTCTTGCGTTTCGGATTCCGAAGACGATACATTGAGGGTATTGGAGCCGATTGACTCTGGCCACAGTGACGGCATGATCCGTGAGCGTTCCGGTGCTTGTTCGCAGGTGGAAGGCGCTGTTGACTTGATTTTGGACAGTGTTTTGGATAGGGTTTGGGATTGTGTCGGGCCCCTGAAGCGACGTAGGCAGGCTGAGCTGTCTGAGTGGAGGGTGGATATCGCTAAAAGGCGAAAGCTGCTAAAGTTCCAAAGGAGGCTTCAAGGATCGAGGAGGTTCCAAGGAGGTTTTGGAACTTTAGCAGGACGCTTAACGCCTTGGGTTATATAAGGTAGCCCTTCCATTTTTCGCTTTTTAGCGATATTTACTTTCCGTTCAGATGGCTTGGCTTGCTTGCGTCGCTTCAGGGGTTTGACGGAATCCCAAACTTTGTCTGAAACATTGTCTAGAATTGGGTTAGCAGTGTCTTCTGCTTATGGGCAGGCGCCGGAGCATTCGCGGATCATGCCGTCATTGTGGCTGGAGTCGGTTGGTTCTGATACTTTTAATGTATCGTCTTCGGAGTCTGGAACGTGGGAGGAGGCTCTTTCTGTGCATTCGCCTTGACCAGAGGGACTGGCATTGTCGGGTGTCGGCAGGGAGCGTTCCTGGTGTTTCCTTGGACTGGGACTTTCAGGAATGATGGTGTCGTGGCCGGAGTCATTTCGCTGAGGTGCGTCGTTCTCTGGGTCTGTGTCGGGAGCGCAGGGAGCTCCCGCTGAATGGTCATCTTCTGCAGCGGTCCAGGCTCGATCTAAAGCTTTCTTCCTGTTTGGATAAGGGGGTCTTCCTGTTTGGATGAAACATTTGAACTTTCATTGGTGAAGTCTGGGTCGAAATCTATTTGTTTTGGTGAAATAGTCGTGGGTGGGATCTTCAGTTTAATCATTTCAGGAAACCGAAGGAGGAATAAATTGCCTGTTGGCTTTGTCCTAGTAACGTTGTTTATGAGTGGTCTGTAAAAGACTTGCTTGAGTCTTCTTACTATTATGATTGTGCATTTGGGCGGTGATATCAATTTGCGATTCATCGGAATTGCGAGGGTCCTTGGGATGTGGCACATGTGTGGGATCTTCATCCGAATGGTTACTGCCGGGTGGGTCAGTTTCATTATCTGGAAAGAATTTAAGCATGATGAACTGAGTTACCAATTGATCCTAACAACGGTTTTTTTTAGTAGTCCACAAGGGACTTGCTTGTGTCTGGCATGCTATTGTTGTCGTTGACAATATAGCGCATTTGAGTCATTTTCTGAAATTGTTTTTTTTAATTGGAGTGTGAGTATCACAAGCACAAATGGTAGTAACGTGGGACAGTGTGCGGATCTTCAAGGCCATGGAAGCTTACCATCTTCATTGTTTTGCATGTAACAGCTTACATTTTTTTCAATTGCCTTTGAAGCACTGGGTCTAGTCACGGACAAGCTGTTCATGGAGGCACTTTGCCCCGCTGAAACGTAAAAAATAATCAATATTATTTAATCAAAAGTACTAATCACAACTACCTTTTTATTATTTTTATCGTAAGAATCACTCAAAGTCGCGAAGTCTCATTAATCGTCAGTGCTAAAACCTGATAAGTTCGCATAAAACAACAACAATTATTTTCATAGTCAGTGCTAAAACCCGATAAGATCAAATAAAACAACAACAATGCTTTTCATAGTCAGTGCTAAAAACCGATAAGTTAAATAAAACAACAACAATGCTTTTCATGGTAACGGTTAGTTACAATAGCTTACATTAATTGTTACTTGAACTCATTACTATAAACACGGTGTGTGAAATATGACAATTCTACGTTTATTCTAGGTTAGAAAAGTAGATTACCTGTTTCCAGCTTATTACTAGCAAGCTAGGTAGTTGCACTAATTTTCTGCCTTGGTCATCCATCACACAACTTTGAACACAATCATTCACAACCTTCTTTAATACAACACACCCCTTTTTAACAGCTATTTTCAATTAAATATGCAACGTCGCAGCGGTGCGCTTGCGTTCGTGACGCTACTTGTCAAGGCTGCGCATGATCATGGGGCGGTCGAAAAACTTATAGGGTTCTTCCCCGGACATATTTGAAAGAAATTTGTTAAAGGCCTCTTGCGAGAATCCGATTACTGGACTTAACATAAAATTTTATTAGAGAATTGATTCAAATAAGTACTATAAGTTTATTTGTTGGGTTCTCTTTGAATAAATTTGTATGTGCAATAAATGATATCGTAAAAGTAGAATCCAACAAATGCTTTTAACGTATTCTAATTCGTAATAAAATCCTTTAAAGTTTGCAATCGTAATGAGGTGAGACCGGGTAAGTAACAGTAACTGGTTCTACATTGTGTGTTTAGTTTGATTAGGTGTAAATATCTCGGCACTAAATACCAATAAATATACATTATGTGGTTCTTCCATTAAGTAATAAATAAAAATTAAGTCTTAAATGTAGTTGTAGTATTTAGTTTTGAATTCATAGTTGAAATCAAGTACTTATTGGGTTATTTACTCGGCATATTTCCGTGATACATGTAAAATCAGCTTATCTGATATTACCATTAGATTGACCGATACTGAATCATTCTAAAACTGTTTTTACTTTAAATTCTCACTTTTTGTCACTTATCGGGTTTCACCAGGCAACCCTCGATATACTTACTCAAACCAAACGGTGTCAATAGAAAACCGCGTGAAATAATAAAAATCTACTGGCCTGCCTGTCCGCCCTTCCCATACTAATTTTGAATTTTGCACGCTTTTCTACTGACATAATTTGGTTGTCAGAGTATATATAGTCATCCTATTATGCCTTTGTCAAACGGTGTATAGGATATCTGGTGACCATGTTATAACAAACGAAATTTTCTATTTCTTGAAAAACACTCTTTCTCTCGCTCTCAGATTTAATTCCGTATTATGTCCATTATTTTGCTTCACGACCTCAAAAACACTCGGTACATAGGTAAGTAATAAAATCAACTGCTTAAAACAACCCTAATTTAGCAATGCCCTAAAGACATTCAGTAAGATGTGGTCGATGGCCAAGTCATTCTTTATATTAAAAAATACAGATATCTTATATTAATACAGTTACTATAAGATGTTGTTAATTAAGTAATTGTTATAAGGTAACAATTTATGACAAAGCTGCTAGACAAATGTTCCCATGGATAGGTAGTGGTGGATCATCAAACTTAATTCGCTTGGTAATCTCAAGCTAATTTGGCTTACTCTTTATTGATACCTACAATAAAATGAGTATTTCTACATGCAGTTTCAAGTTAGGCAAGTTAGTAGAAATCGACTTTTATGGATACCCCCTTGTAGTAACTACAGAATTATTGACTTGGTTAAACAATTGATCTCATAACTTTTTTGTGGTGTAACAACTGCTATGCTGCGAGACTTGCACCTTTCTACATGTAATGTTTTTGATGGGATGTGTTTATTTCTATAGTGTCCATCTTCTTGCTTTCCTATCTCATGACACATTGATCCTAGAGGAAACATGCATGTGTCTTTTTTGTAGAAAATTTTATGTAGATTACTTATGTGCTAGAACGTTTTTTGCTACAAGCCACGGTTTACGAGTTATTTACGAAAACTTAAAAATAAGGACCTTTACACCCCTCTCCCCCCTTTAGCTCCACTCCTAACCACCAGTACTTTTAGTACGTGGTTTAAAACACCATTCCCTACAACTATACCAAAATTCGCTTATACACGAGTTATTTCCCCCGATCGGCAACTTTTGGTCTTCGTTAGGTGGGCTACGGTCCCTGCGCCCGACCTACTGTCATTCTCTTTACTTGTGCGGGCAATCCAACATCATTTTTACGTAACTTGTTAAATAATTTTCGTGGAATACATACTTACGTATTTCGATTTGTGTTGTTCGAGTTTACGCCCACGGTGATCTTACTTAAGTAGCAGCAATGGGAAAACGCAAACACAGGGAAAAAAATCGTCATTTGCGCCAAAAAATACGACGGTTAGAGGATCGACTTAACCGTTATTCGTCATCAGGTTCAACTTCGGACGAAGGTTAGTGATTTTATTTTTTCGTTTAGGAAACGACAATACGTCTTGAATGCAAACAATAATTGATTAGGAATAATTTCAAGAAACTCCTGTGGAATTTGTTTTATTCTGGAATCTGCCCACAAAATTTTAAAAACATGATTTAGGTTTTTTAAACTACTTGAAAGTATGTTTACTCGATACGCACTGGTGCGTTGGGTTATCGCTTTTATGACTATTGTATTGTTATCAATCTTCACATATTTCGTAAACTATCGGAATGCATAAGGAGTTTTATTACTTTAATGTTTAAGTAAAAATAAGTAGATATTTCACCTATAATTCTCCATACAGTTTTTTTTTCTTATTTCATCTATATACTTGTACAATTTCTGTTTGATGTCTTATGTACTATACAGTGTGTAAGTCTAATACGGGCGATCAATTAAACCAGGCATGGGATTCATTAGTGTAATCATAGATTACAAGGTTTTTTTAAAGTTACTCTTAATTATGACCTCACAGATTTTTTTTAAGATTATCGGAGCAGCAATGTAGGTACAAACATTTGTTATTGTTGACATGGCAGCAGCGACGGAATATTATATAGACGAAGCTTTACATACAAAAATGCCTTTAAATAATGGCCCCAGCCCCATTGACACTGACTGCTATCCCCTCTCCATAAATATGTCCGCGCACCTTAAAATTATATCCAATACACAATTAGGCGCTATTAAAAAAAAGTTGTGATTGGTTAATAAAAGTTTTGAATAGTTTTGATTCGGTAAGACAGAATTGTATGCGTCAAACCTCTTGCGCGGCGTTACAATATTATGACGTTGTCAAACCTTAAAGGCATGATATTATGCAAGATGGAACCAATTCATATAAATATTATTTCGACCCGCATTTTTTGTTGAGATTATGCACGTCCATATTAAACAATACGGTATATCCGTAATAAAGTATTTTTCAACACACTTGCTCGTAACGTAAATCATAATCATAAATCATAAATCATAAATATTTATTTCAAAGAATATGGTAACAAGTAAATATATACAATTCTGGTGTTAGAAGTTCGAAATGACCAACATATTCTGCCGACATTGGCGTAGAAATATTATTACAAAATGTTCACTATACAATTTATACATTTATGACAAAATAAATAAGCTTAAACAATAAAACAATATGTCAGAACTACTACTATCACTATATAATAATCAAAACGTTCATACATATAAAAAAATAATTAATCAACAAAGAATTCATAAAATAAGGTAAATGTCATATTCCATTCCAATTTAAATATTCGCGCACACTATAAAAGCGTTTCTCCAGGAGCCAGTCAGTAAGCTTTCTTTTGAATTGTGAGAACGGTAATTCTTTAAACAAATCTGGCAGCTTATTATATATCCGTATGCACATACAAAATACATTTTTTCTACATAGATCTAGACTAAATAATGGAGAATATAGTTTATATTTATACCTTGTGGAACGATGTGACATCTCTGACTGCAATTTGAAATAATCTGGATGCAGTCTAACAAATACACATATTTCCTTTATGTACACTTTATCTATTGTTAAAAATACATAATTTAATAATAGATAAAGTGGTTTACAGCTTTCCCAGTATGGTTTTATACAGATGGCTCGGATACATTTCCTCTGAGCTAAAGAGATGTCATCAACATCGACAGAATTGCCCCAGATAATAAGTCCATAACTGAGAACCGAATTAACGTATCCGTAATAGGCGGTAACCGCAGCTTCCTGCGACACAGTTTGTCTTAATCGTTTAAGTGCGTAAACAAAACTATCTATCTTTTTACATATATAGCTAATGTGTGATTTCCAATTTAAATGTACATCCACTTGTAAACCTAAAAATGTGGTTGTATCTGGTTCATCGATGGTATCATTCTTAAGAGTAACATTTAATGGTGCTCTGTTAGCTCTGTGGGTTCTAAATTGTAGAATTTTGGTTTTGCCTACGTTGATTTTTAGACAATTATTTATCATCCATTTATTTATTTCAGTTAATGACACCTTAACTTTCTCTCTTAAACTATCTACATGGTCTGCTTCAATTATTAATGTTGTATCATCAGCGAACAGTATAAATTTATCAGTAGTGACCTTGGGTGAATCGTTAATATATAACAGGAATAGAATCGGACCCAGAATGCTCCCCTGGGGAACTCCATTGGTGTTAAGTTTGTAGGAGGAAGTGTAGGTATTCTTTATTGGTTGCTTCTCGGTTTCATCGACATTAGTTATTTTAACGCACTGTGTTCGGTTTACTAGATAGCTTTTGAACCAAGCGTAAGCATTACCCCTAATACCGTATTTGGCCATTTTGTGTAAGAGTAATTGGTGGTTCACCAAGTCAAAAGCTTTTGACATATCAAGGAAAATTGTGGCTGAAGGTTTCTTATGATCAATGGAATCAGTAACGTGTTTAATAAGATGAAAGCAAGCCAGAGATGTAGAACTATGTTTCCTAAATCCAAACTGTTCGTGATTGAGAATATTATGTTTGGTAAGAAAGTTATCCAACCTCTTATACATAATCTTCTCAAATACCTTGCTGAGAATAGGGATGAGTGTAATTGGCCTATAATTATTCATGTCCTCAGGGTCACCTTTTTTATGTAACGGTTTGACGACCGATTTTTTAGTGCTCTGGGAAAGGTACCTTCAGACATAGAAAGATTTATTAAATAGCTTAAAGGTTCGCAGATAATATATGCACTGGATTTAAGCATTTTTGTACTAATGGAGTCGTATCCCACTGCATTGCTGTTGTTCAGATTATTTATTATGTTTAGCACTTCATTAGAATCAGTCGGTAGTAAGAAAATGCTATTAATATTATTAGAAGTACAGGTCGAAGAACTTAGGTCTACGTCAAATTCTGTACAACTTATATCTATAAAAAACCTATTAAAAATATCACAAATTTCTTCAGGTCTAGAGAACGCCTCATCTTCATAAACTATTTTATTAATATTTTCTACTTTTGCTATCTCAGCGATATTACTATTGATGGTGTCCCAAGTAGCTTTGCATTTGTTTTTACTGTTTTTGATGTATCTGTTACTGGTCATTTGCTGTGAGGTGGAGATACATTTTTTTAAGAGGCAGGTGTATTTCAAGTAACGTTTTTTATTGACTTTTTTGTTTGTTCCGGATTGTTTGTACTTTAAATATAACTGTCTTTTAACAGTACATGATTTTTTTAATCCTCTACTTAACCATTTTATGTTTCTTCCCCTTGTCTTAACTTTTACTAAACAGAAAGGGAAGCACAAATTGTAAAATAAAAGAAAAGTATCATGGAACCATTCAAATGCTTCATTAACTGATTCCATCTCATAAATTTCTGAAAAAGTAAGCGCGCCTAAACATTCATTAAATTTACAAATATTGTCTTTGTGAAAATCTCTTTTGTAATGGATATAATATTTAGTAGGGCATTGCACTCTAGCTCTAAATGATAAAATTTGTGCAGTTTCATGGTCTGATAGTCCCAATTTAGGCAGCTTTATACTTACACTATAATTTCTGATGTTACTGGCTATTTGATCAATGCAGGACTTTTTTCTTGTTGGCGAGGTTACATGCGTTTGTATATTGTAGTTCCTCAGTAAGCTTATTAATTTCTTGGAACGTTTGTTCTGCTTTAGAAAGTCAACGTTCCAGTCTCCGCATATCACTATCTTTTTATTTTTGAATTTTGTAAATACGAACTGTAACATTGTCTCCATTTTTTCCATAAATACAGTAATATTTCCCCTGGGTATTCTATACACGCAAACTACTAACAACTCGGACGAAGGTATGTACGTACCACAACATTCGAAATGATACTTACACGACAGTTTGGATATAAAATGTATGTCTACATAATGAAAATTTTTTTCAAGGAATATACATGTACCGCCACGTTTTTCAGACTCGCGTGAGTAGTTAGCTGCTATCCTGTAACCCTGAAGCCTAAGGAATTTCTCAAAACCTTTATGTACAAAGGTTTCACTAAAACAAATAATATTGACATGGATATTACTTTCACGTAGTTCATGTAGCGTTGCCTCGATGTAATTTATACATCTATTAAAATAAATAAATATTTAATACAAGTAGAAAGATTACGAACTAAATCCAAAATTTAAATTATTTTTTGGCTGAAAATAAAATTAATAGGTAGTTTACTTACTCAGAGAAATGTTGCATAATCCTATCCCCAATATGTAACTCAGTAACAAAAAGACACAAGTTACTATGAAATTAGTATAGAGATACGACATTTGGTTTAGCGTATTAGTCTATACAATAATCTGTTGCTTTAAATAATTATTTATCGTGTTCAGGATCAAACTTACGCAAACCAATGGTTCCCATCTTCTTGCTTGTGATCCTTGGAGTTGGATTTACACCATTTTACTGCACAAGACGGCATTGTACGGGGGTTTTTGATTTTATTATTTTCTACAGCTGACATCCTATGTCACGGAAAATCGCTGTTGCACTAAAGCTGTCAAATTCAACCGCGGCACACTCAATCGTTTGCGGCACACTCGTCGTGGGGTCATTTTTGAGCTCGAGTCAGGCTTCTATTGTATCTCTAGTTCGTTGCATGGCAGTCATGTCATCTGCTTTTGAAATTAGCTGTCAACGAGTATTTAACTCGCGTATGTTGCTCTACATTGCGCGCTGAATTATTTTGTTTGGAAAAATTTGTTGCTCTAATTTTAAGCAAAAGTTATTTGAATGTACTTATTACGTCGTAAACTAACACCCGTTAAGAGATTCGCCCGTATTAGACTTACACCCTGTATAAGTACACATACAACTGAAAGTCCCACGGCATAGCGTGCCTATGCCCAGTGACTTAGAATATCAGTCCCGCGGTATAGCGAGCCTATATCCAGCGACTTAAAAATATTAGTCCAGCAGCATAGCGAGCCTATGTTCAGAGACTTAAACTATTATCTTATTGTATTTACAGAATAAACCAAGTAGTTCAATTAGGTAGGTCCAACTTCGAAAAAGAGGTCAACCGCCGAATCCAACTCGGTTGGGCAGCGTTCGGGAAACTACGCGATGTCTTTTCGTCCGACATACCTCAGTGCCTTAAGACGAAAGTCTACAATCAATGTGTGTTACCAGTTACCA
Source organism: Thaumatotibia leucotreta (assembly GCA_025490895.1). Taxonomy (NCBI): domain Eukaryota; kingdom Metazoa; phylum Arthropoda; class Insecta; order Lepidoptera; family Tortricidae; genus Thaumatotibia; species Thaumatotibia leucotreta. Next base: position 15,696 of record JALPQI010031954.1, read on the forward strand.
GTGATGACTTACGGCGTCGAAACGTGATCCTTCACCATCGGCCTCATCTCTAAACTCAGAGTCGCTCAAAGAGCTATGGAGAGGGCTATGCTCGGAGTTTCTCTGCTTGATCAAATCAGAAATGAGGAGATCCGTAGGCGAACTAAAGTTACTGACATAGCCCTCCGGATTAGTAAGCTGAAGTGGCAATGGGCAGGCCACATTGCACGCAGAGCAGATGGTCGATGGGGTCGAAAAGTGCTCGAGGGAGACCACGGCTAGGCAAACGCAGCGTAGGACGTCCACCCACAAGATGGACAGACAACCTTATGAAGGTCGCCAGGACACGCTGGATGCAGGTCGCATCTAACCGGTACATGTGGAGGTCCAGAGGGGAGGCCTATGTTCAGCAGTGGACGTCTTATGGCTGAGATGATGATGATGATGATGATGATGATGATGATGATGATGATTTATAGAATACAATACCTATGAGCGATATTACCCGGAAGAGTACGATTACTCGAATTTGAACCCAGAAAACGAAGATGAAGTACCCTTAATACCAGTGTCAGATACAGAAGACTCAAGTCCAAACCCGACACATAAATCAGTTATTGTACAATCTGAATCGATAGCGGGTCCGGCACATAAAGCCAATGTCAATGAACCGGTGGCAGTGGATCCAGACCTTAATTCCGAAAAAGAGACGCCCACATTACCGGCTGATATCCTCGAAGCCCTGGGAGACCCAAAAGGTAAAGAAGAGGTATTCGGACCAAAAGTTCCTGATGAAATCTCTAAACGTTGGGGCCGTATACTAGTCGATGGTCTTAAAAATTCAAGCAAAAGCTCGGGGAAAAATACCTTTTTCCCGATAATTTTCGGCTGGCTAAAGCCCCCATTTTAAATCTGGAAATTATACCAGTATTAAACGAGGGAGTCAGATATCGTGACAAATTACTCGAAAAAGAACAAAACCAAGTGGGCCTCGGCATCTCAGAGCTTACAAATTTTGCCGCATCGGTAATCAAAGGTGACTTAGACAAGATCGAAATGCTGAAAAAGATTTCCGAAACCAGCCAGATCTTTTTATACCTTCATCACGAGCAGACCGTGAGGAGACGAAAACTGATTACCACGTCTCTCGATAAAAAAATCGTCAACATAATATCCGACATAAAAAGAGACGCTTACCTGTTTGGCGAAAACTTGAGAGAAAAGATAAAAGCCACAAAAACAGCCGAAAGATCAGGACTCCAAGAGAAACTTAAAAACTTCAACGCTACTACATCTTCGTCTAAGAAGTTTCCGAACCAGGGAAACTGGAGGGGCCCACCCCGAACATACCAACAATACAATCAACCACAACGGGCATTCAGACAGGGTGGGCCGAAGGCGCGCTTCGCACCCCAGCAGAACCGTTATCGCCCACCAGACCGTCGGGCCCAGCCACCCCGGAATACACCGAACAAGACGCCCAAAGCCTAACAGAGGTAACTATACCACACGCGGGTAGACTTAAATATTTTTATAAACAATGGTGTAACATTACTAATGATAAAGTAATCCTTAACTTTGTGAAAGGTCTAGTTATACCTTTTAGCAGCCCAGTTACACAAAATGTATTTCCGAAAAATAATAATTTTAGCCCTTTAGAAATTGATCAGATAAATTGTGAGATTAACAAATTGAGGGACTTAGGCGCGGTGATAGAATGTCAGGATACTCCCGGACAGTTTTTATCTAGCGTTTTTCTTACCCCAAAACCGAATGGCTCTAATCGGTTTATACTTAATCTTAAAAACTTAAATAAATATATATTATATAAACTTATATATCCAAATACATGGCTACAAGGAGCAGTGAAACAATACACCTTAAACACTAAAGAAATAAAATAATCAAAATTACATTCTAAGCCTAAATTTACACACACATAAATACATAAAAATTACATGCACACACTCGAACATAAAAATAATACCTAAAACGACCCCGCGTTACTCGACCCGCGATCTTTCCGATGCAAAGGTGCCCATCACACTAGCCGCGTTGCCTCGCTGTACCGCGATGGACAACCTTTGCATCAAGAAGAAGCCGGAGCGTGGGTCTAAACCTCTCTCCCGCAAGCGCCGACCCACCGCCCTAATAAAGTCCTTGGCCTCGGCACACCAACACCCCATAGTCTCCACCGCGAGCGGGACAAACAAATAGTTTGCCAACACCGCATATTTTTCCCGCTTGCGAACCGCAGCCAGCTCGGCCGCCGCGCCCGCAGAGCGTATTGTTCGGCTTAGATGAGACGCCGCAAAGGTGCTGACGCACGTGGCATCCCACAACAGACATCTACCTTTCTCCCACGGGATGAGAGTAAGCCCGTCAGGCCTTTTGCCATCTGAGCGATTAACCCTTTAATGCTCAAGATTTTTTTTTACCTTTCTGACTAGAATTTTGTTAAAATATGGGTTATTAGGGTTAGTATGAAGGGTAAAAAAATAAAACAAAAATTCTTTCATGATCGGATCTGAAAATATCGTAAGTAGTTTAAAAACAACATTGTCCAATTTTCAGAACTACAAATTTTTTACGGAATGTAGTTAAAATACAACACTGTGCAGTATACAGGAATTGAAAGTGATAGAAAAAAAGGCAATTAAATTAAAAAGTATTTAATGACGAACATGAAAATCGTAAAAACAGTTCTTTTTGGCAGTGCAGCATAACCTGTAGCGATCCTCTTCATCAACCTGTAAACAATTTTGACGAACTTTCTCCATCAGTGGGCGTATTTTGAAGTATCGATCTTGATTCATGTCATCATTATCTCATCAAAAACACTACATGTAAAAAGGTGCAAGTCTCGCAGCATAGCCAGTTGTTACACCACAAAAAAAGTTATGAGATCAATTATTTAACCAAGTCAATAATTCTGTAGTTACTACAAGGGGGTATCCATAAAACTCGATTTCTACTATCTTGCCTAACTTGAACCTGCATGTAGAAATACTCATTTTATTATAGGTATCAATAAAGAGTAAGCCAAATTAGCTTGAGATTACCAAGCGAATTAAGTTTGATGATCCACCACTACCTATCCATGGGAACATTTGTCTAGCAGCTTTGTCATAAATTGTTACCTTATAACAATTACTTAATTAACAACATCTTATAGTAACTGTATTAATATAAGATATCTGTATTTTTTTAATATAAAGAATGACTTGGCCATCGACCACATCTTACTGAATGTCTTTAGGGCATTGCTAAATTAGGGTTGTTTTAAGCAGTTGATTTTATTACTTTCCTATGTACCGAGTGTTTTTGAGGTCGTGAAGCAAAATAATGGACATAATACGGAATTAAATCTGAGAGTGAGAGAAAGAGTGTTTTTCAAGAAATAGAAAATTTCGTTTGTTATAACATGGTCACCAGATATCCTATATGTACACCGTTTGACAAAGGCATAATAGGATGACTATATATACTCTGACAACCAAATTATGTCAGTAGAAAAGCGTACGCATTTTGTCTATAGAAAGTGTCAGTTTAGTATGGGTATCGTGCGAAATTCAAAATTAGTATGAAGAATAGTAGGAAGGGCGGAGCCAGTAGATTAGGCCAGTAGATTTTTTTTATTTCACGCGGTTTCCTATTGACACCGTTTGGTTTGAGTAAGTACAGGGTGTCTGGCTGAAAATTTATTTTTTTAAATCCAATTTTTTTTTAAAGTAAAAAACCGCGCGAAATGACAGTTACGTCATTCGAACCACCGATTGTGCGGATTTGTTAGCTACAATGTCTCGATGGTTAGAAAAGCATCGTGCGTTCATTATCGAGTCGTTTTTTAAGGGCGGCGATTCTTACGTTATCGCTCGTCGACAGTTTTGTGCACACTTCAATATTCGAAGATTAAGTGATGGACCAAGCGTCAATTTAATTCGTTCTTGGGTTAACAAGTTCCGTGCAACTGGTTCTGCTATGAACAGACCTCGAGCAGGGCATGTACGGACTTCAAGGACCCCAGCAAACATTGAACTCGTTGAAAGAAGTTTACGTGAAAACCCCCGACTTTCGATACGCAAAAGGGCAGCCTCATTAGGACTTGTTAGAGCAACTGTCCGTGAAATTTTCTTTCTAATCCTTTAAAATCCAAATCGTCCAAGAATTGAAGGAAAATGACTTTGTGTTACGCAAACAGTTTAGCCAAACAATGTTGCAAAGATTTCGCACCGGAAATTCGATTTTCTGGAGTGACGAGGCTCATTTCCACTTAAACGGTCATGTTAATAAACAAAACTGTCGTTACTGGTCTGCAAGAAAATGTAATCCACGAATCAAACATTAGAAACCGCTGCATTGCCCCAGAGTAACTGTGTGGTGTGCTTTGTCAACGAACGGGATTATCGGGCCATTTTTCTTTGAAAATGCTCGGGGACAAGCGATAAATGTCAACAGCGAAAATTATGCAGGAATGATTAAGGATTTTTTCTTGCCGAATTTGCGAGCTCACCCATCGTTCTCATCGCACACGTGGTTCCAACAGGATGGGGCAACCCCACATACGGCTAGAGCTTCAATGAATTTATTGCGTCAAGCTTTCCCTGGAAAGCTAATCAGTCGGTTTGGGGACATCCCATGGCCACCGCGGTCGCCTGATTTGACCCCTATGGATTTTTTCTTATGGGGCTACCTCAAAGAAAGAGTTTACAATAACAATCCGCGTACTATTGAGGCCCTAAAAGAAAATATTCGTCATGAAATCCGCAGCATTCAACCAAATTTGCTTCAGAGTGTGGCGAGAAACGCGAGGCTTCGCTTTGACCAATGTCGGCAACTCGATGGAAAACATTTAGATAACATTGTTTTTCAAAAATGAAATCCGCATTATTTCTTTAACTGTAGATATAATTCATAAAGATATATACTGAATTAGACGTTTTTTATTTGATACTGAAAATATAAATCCGCCGCCAGACACCCTGTATATACATAAATTATTTAAGTAGTTTTAAGATAATATATTGATCAGAGTCTACCCTACATAATGTTGATAGGCTTCAGAGTCACCAAAAGTAGTTTTTGATCACGACCCAACTTAAATCATCCCTGTGCAATGGCCAAGTCATTCTTTATATTAAAAAAATACAGATATCTTATATTAATACAGTTACTATAAGATGTTGTTAATTAAGTAATTGTTATAAGGTAACAATTTATGACAAAGCTGCTAGACAAATGTTCCCATGGATAGGTAGTGGTGGATCATCAAACTTAATTCGCTTGGTAATCTCAAGCTAATTTGGCTTACTCTTTATTGATACCTATAATAAAATGAGTATTTCTACATGCAGTTTCAAGTTAGGCAAGTTAGTAGAAATCGACTTTTATGGATACCCCCTTGTAGTAACTACAGAATTATTGACTTGGTTAAATAATTGATCTCATAACTTTTTTTGTGGTGTAACAACTGCTATGCTGCGAGACTTGCACCTTTTTACATGTAATGTTTTTGATGGGATCTCATCTCTTTTTGTAGGTATTCTTCTTTTTTTTCTTTTCGGGTACTACTTCTTGTACGTCAGCTACCATTTTTCTCATAGCCCACTCCCTGTCTTTATGGGCTTTTTTCCAGGGCTTTGATGGAACAATTTCTGACAAGTCTGGACGGTATTTGCGTCTTAGTCTATTATATTCTAATATTTCAGATTCCTGCGCTTTAATGCTACCGAAATTGATATTTACTAGATGTATACCGTTTAAACTTGTGACCCTGGAAAGTGCTACATACGCTTGCCCACATGTAAACACTCCAGAACCGATATCCGTTAGAGCATTGAACACAATTAACAGTAGCTTTATTTTAACTTCAACGCATTACTTCGTTGAAATTACCTACACAACAATGTCCAAATCTCTAGCAAATCAAATCCCTAAACAAGTTCGTAATCCTAAAATTACCTACACAAACAATTTCTAAATTAGTATATGAACACAATTAACAGTCTAACACGACAAATAAGTAAAGATTTTTTTATTATTTTAACCCCAAGGTATTATTTCGTTCATACGAAACACCTTTATTATTATTTTTTTTTATACCATGTCGGTGGCAAACAAGCATACGGCCCGCCTGATGGAAAGCAGTCACCGTAGCGTATGGGTGGTACACTCCTCTTTTGAAGAACCCTATACTGTAGTCCTCGGCAGATAGCTCATTCCACAGACGGACCGTCCGCGGGAGGAAGTTCCTTTGAAACCGCACGGTGCGCGACCATTTAGGTTGCAAGGTGTGAGGATGAGCGCCCAGTCGATGGCGAGCGGTGCGATGATGAAAAGTGGTCTCTCCTTAGACTTAAGGGTTCAATACCGCCTGTGAGTCTGGGATCGTCGACTAATTTCAAATAAAAGCAAGTCCATCAAAGCCAATCAACGACAGAAATTTGTTCAACGCACCGCTCGCCACGGACTGGGCGCTCATCCCAGTCGGTGGCGAGCGGTGCGATGATGAAAAGTGGACGTTAGCATCATGTTGAACAGTTCTTCAGAGCACAGCCCATTGTACAGACGATAGAACATACATAAGGAGGGCGATGTCTCTCCTTAGACTTAAGGGTTCAATACCGCCTGTGAGTCTGGGATCGTCGATTATTAGCTGGTACACAGGTGCTCCTGCCAAAAGGTGACAGCAATACTCCATATAAATACTCTATATTGTCTGACTTGCGACTTAAATAACAGAAGTCTTTGCCCCGGAGTAAAGTATCCCCTCGCTTTATTGAGCACACCGAGCTTTTTGGATGCCAGGGTAGCTTTTCCCTCTAGGTGACATCGGAATTGGACGTCGTTGGAAATGTCGACTCCGAGGATTCCAATACTCACTGACATAGTAAGAGCTGTGTCTTGGAACTTTGGAGCCACAGTAAACGGGGTTTTTTTAGCGGTAAACGCGCAAACTTGTGTCTTTGTGGGATTGAACCTGACTAGGTTATCCCGACCCCATAACGAAACTCTAGATAAAGTGTTCTCGATGTCAGACACAAGTTTTCCGCGACTTTCCAGTACCACAGAGCGAGGGATATCAGCACGGCCTGTGTAAAAAGTATCCCCAGTACTGTCATCCGCATAGCAATGGAGGTCGCCGATAGACAACATGTCATTGATATGCAGAAGGAACAGCGTTGGGGATAGCACAGAGCCTTGCAGGACGCCAGCGTTTATGCCCATGCTATCAGAGCAGCTACCATCTACTACGGCACGAATGCGTCTGCCGGACAAAAAGCTAGCTATCCATCTGCATAATCCATCGGGCAGTCCATAAGATGGCAACTTCGACAAAAGGCCCCTATGCCAGACCCGATCGAACGCCTTCGCTATATCTAGGCTGACTTTTATTTCTACAAGTTATAATTGAAATCAAACAAGATTATTATGTAACTCATGTTATGGCCTACACGTCGCAGAAAATTCAGACTTTTAGCTGTAACCAGTGCGAAATTACAGACGGTTGAAAATGTCCTGAACGGCTTCGAGAAAAGGATGGTATACGGCCGTGCCTTTTTTTTGCTCGACTTGGCGGGGGCACTGCCGTGCCCCCAGATTAACGAAATGCAGATTTCTTCTTATGCTCTCGTACTTTTTCAGAGCCATTACATCAACAATCGGTGCATATCTATAATCTTTAGACCAGCAATCTCTGTACGATGCCATCGACAACACACCCATCAAAATAGTTATAGCCAGAAAGTCAAGAATATCGTCGATGGTTACATTGATACACTTGGATGTGTTACTGGTCTGCACAGAATAGAGGTTTGTCTCGTAGGTAATCATCTGAATAATATCTTCGGAAAAGAAACAGAAGAAATATTCACAAGGAGATTTTGTATGCCCATCAAAAGGTGTTGAAATCGACATAGGCTCTACTTCCGCTCTGTGTTGAAACTGTGTTTGCTTTCAGTTGAAAGACAGTGGTTTTGGTACATATTTATTTTGCTTAGCAGGAACTATTGGCATTGATTCTGTCATAGCTGAACGTTTCAATCGAGTTTTCGGGGTTTGCTGTACTGAAGGAGGTGTTTGTGGCGATAACACGGCTGATAGATTATTCAAGACAGGTACTAGGGATTCAGGAAACGAGTTATCAAATATCTTTGTCATTATAGGGGTAACGGGAACCTTTTCGATATCGGGAATCAAGTTATTAAGTTTTTTTGGAACTTAAGTTAAGTTTTAAGGACTGCTTATAGCTTTTTCAGGTTCGTCATCTGAAGTATCGGAAATATTATAATTTTGCATAGGTGAGGGTATAGATTGTGTATCGGAGCTGTATTCGAAGTTTTCTTGTGGGCTTTTTTGTTTGGATGTTTGGACGTTATCAGGTTCTTC
>JALPQI010031955.1:0-23921 GCA_025490895.1 Thaumatotibia leucotreta
ACAAGTGGACCTAAGGATGAAGACCAGGAAAGGCTTAAGTGAAACTACTTTGTAAATTGCAGTTCTGTTAACTCTTTTTTATGTAATTGGAGGCAAACGAGCAGACGTATCACTTGATCGTAAGCGATTACCGTCCCATCCGTACTTACAAGCAGCACATACAATCAATATAAATAGTAGTAGCAATGAATATAAATAGTAAATAGCAGTAGTAATCAAATAAAAAGCAGGTGACATGGTAAATTTAATAAAACTTTTAATAATTATTCTTGTTTAATATTTCAACAAGTAATTTAGAACCAGGGTCCCGTTTTATAAGGTTACAAGTTACAGGTTACAAGTGTACAGGTTACAGGAACCTGTAATGCACTATGAACTATTATTATTATTTTATAAATACACCCAAAAACTTACAATTGTAATGAACTATGGTAAATCTCGATTACAAGTAACATCTACAGGCGTCACGGACATCACTATTTAAAAATAAAAACTGACATAAATAATCGTATCCACAGATTATGTATGTTTATTTTGATGGAAAATCAGCCCTACTACCGCGAAATTCAAAATTCGTAAATTTCGAAGATTTTTCGCCGTAACTCCAACGAAGGCTTCATTAAAGTGAGAGAGACAAATCCTCGAAATTTGCGAAAATCGCAGTGGGGCCGCAGAACAAAACGATGAGAGAGATGTTCTAAATTTGTGTGGAGTTCATTCGCTCTTTGAAGTACGCTCTTCTTGTACGGTGTCCGACTCCGAAAGTCCAAATTTATTAGGAGCTGAAACAGTCTCGGTCAACGCTATCGGGGTACAGTCAAGGGAATAAATATAATAATATATACAACTTTAGACCTTATGCTCCAGACATAAGTAAAAAAGTGTAGTCATAGTCAGCGGCCCTACCGCTAACTCGAAAATCCGCAATTTTCGATTATTTTTCTCTTTCTCAAATCGTCGTTTGCGGTTTTCGGAGTTCGTGGTAGTTGGCCAAAACTATGAAGAATCTCTCAGAAAGCGAATTATTTCAACAGTATTACGAGCAAACGTCTGTAGCACACGAAATAACTGGGAAAATTGCACTTGTAGTTGCGGTTACAGGCCTCAAGACGTACGTCAGTTTTTGTTACAAGTCTACCACACCTACACTTGCTATTTACAATATTTTTATAAAACACTTGTTCGATTACGAGTTTAAAACTATTAAACTCCTGTATTTTTGTCTAGGGCTGAGCTACAGGCACTTGTACCTGTAACTTGTAAAATTGTGACATAGTACTTTTATAAAACGCAAATTGTAAAAAACGGGGCAAGTGTTGCCAGTAAACGCTTGTAAAATTGTAACTTGTAACTTTATAAAACGCGACCCAGGTCCTGAATTCGATCGATTCATATTGCATTATTTAGTTCTGAATTTATACTATTTTTCCGGAAACCAATTGACTTGTCCAGTAGCTTCGATCCATTTATTTTTAATTTCAGCATCTTTTGGGAATCTGAAAATGTAGAAAATATATAGGTATGTAAAGTATGAAATGCACATCGGTTAGTAATAGTGTATTAAAATCCGATTTATCGCTTAATACTCAGTAAAAATGTATAGTTATAAGTTATAACTATACATTATGTATAGTTATAACTACCTACTTATACATTTTTTACTTGATTACATTCCCTACTAATAATAAAATATCGAACGCTGATATATCATAACATTAACATTATCGATATAAATATCGACTTTGGACAGCCTGTGAGTAGCGAACCTTGTTTGACATTTAGAGTAGCGAATGTTCTAGAGAAATGTATACAATCTTAACAAAAGATTATGAACTCTATTCTCTGAGAAATAAAATTTAATTTGAATAACAAACGTACGTAAATAATAGACGAAGCAACATGTTTTTGTGTTTATTGAATTAAAATACAAAATAATACTTACCGGTGGTAGGAAATACTTCCATGTGAAATGTTTTTTTTGTTGCTGTTATTTCTGCCGCTCAGTACAGCACAATACGGCATTGTTTATTTAATAACCGATTTTTTATTCACTAGCACACGCGCGATTCGAACGTTCAATTTCTGACACGGCCAATCACGTACTAATCATAAGTGAGCGTGAAGTATGAACTCCGCATCATAGTATCGGCGACACGGGAACGCCTACTTGCCATCTCCATTTACTCCGTGAGCCTATCTATTGCCGGTCCACCATCCCCGCTCCCCATCCCCCACTTACGGTGCAAAGGTGCCCATCACGCTCGCCGCGTTGCCGCGCTGAACCGCAATTGACAACCTCTGCAGCAGGAAAGACCCGGAGCGAGGATCGTGACCGCAATCCCTCAACCGGTTCCCCACCTCCTAATAAAAGCCAGGGCTTCGGCACACCAGCACCCCGTGGTTTCCCCAGCAAGAGGGACAAACAAATAGCTTGCCAGAACTGCGTGCTTATCCCTCTTCCGCCGCACCCGTAAAAAAACCGCACAGTACGACTAATATGAGATGCCGTGAACGTGCTGACGCACGTAACATCCCACACCAGGCATCGGCCCCTCTCTCACGGGATCAATGTCAATCTATCTGGCCTCTTCCCATCAGACCGGCTAAGGCCCGGTGGCTCCAGCACACACGGGACATTAGCAGCTACCAACGCCCTCCGCAATATATCCTTGAGGGCGTGGTGCCGCGGAAATCTCCCTGCACACCGACAACAACCCAAAGCGTGATAGCCACTACTACATGCATGGGGCTCGCAAACGTCACAGCCCAGACGAAAAGCGACAGCAAAATCTGCAATGAGTTGTCATCGAGAAGAGTACCTAGGTGGGGGGAGGGGAGCGCCTGCAGCCAAGCCCCAGATTCCGGCCGCGACACTGCGTTGAGTCTGGCCTTATCAACGCCCACTCTCGAGAAGACACTAGAAAACCCTATACCTAGTTTGGTAATCTTATCTATCACTTTAATCGTAAGCATCAAGGTCATTCATTCATTTTTTTTAACAGCAGCATACAGAAGGTTAAGGAAGCTTAGGTTATTCATTTAACACCTTCCCGGACACTCAACGCCTATAGACGTGATTCCATTGTTCTTTCCATTGTGTCTGGAGTAGTGTCCGTGAAGGTGTTAATAAATACTAATTACTAAAAAATAGAAAGAAAATATTTTTATTTAGATTCATGTATCTTTTCCTATAAAATTGTGTAGTATATCATTAAATTCATTAAATCACTTCCCTACCTTTAGAGCACATTGCTCTTACACAACAACTAAGGATATTTTTGATGCTCCGCTCTAAGCTGGTACATCTTCATAATTAATAAGGACATTGACGAATAATAATTAAACCAGTATCCCCTTAGGACACCTCAAAACTAGAGCGGAAAATAAAAATACAAAATGAGCACCTTCAAAAAGTCGAACTTACCTCCCGCTTTGCAACTGCCTACGTAATATACACATTGTACAGTCAGGGGCATAAAATATATTACTAATACAATTGTGCTCCGCACATAAGTAAAAAAGTGTATAATGTATGTACGTATGTACACATAACTTTATTGCACATAAACAAGTTTACAGAGTAAAATAAAAACAAAACAACAGTAAATTTAAGAATATTATGTACAAAGGTATATGTATAATACTTATTTATGACCTTGACTGTACACCTAACCAATTGGAACCCTAGGTCACCCTCGAACCATGTCAAAATGACAAGTACTGAGAGATATCTTACAATTTGATATATAACGTTACATTGACATACATTACATATTTAGTTCTTGAGTAGGTTCCAATTGGTCGACTGTACGTGTGAGGACCAGATTATAAATTATTATAATCTGTCGATTACATTTGTGAGGGTAGCCCAGCACTAAAGTTTTTTTTTAATACTCACTGCAAATTGAGCAAAGGAAGTCAAACCAAAACTGCCAAATAACCGTAAAAAATAAATAAGAGGAAACATCGAGGCTAAAATAAATAATTAGTCGAACATTTTTGTTTTATTAGTAGTATTTTTAAGCAAACAGTATTTCATAAAGGGTATTTTTATACCATGAACGAAACATGCCTACTACCGCGAAAATCGAAATTTGTAAATTTCGAAGATTTTCTGTCACTCAAACGAAGGAGTCATTAGGGTGAGAGAGACAAATCCGTGAAATTTACGAATTTCGTTTTTCGCGGTAGGACCGCAGTAGCCATTGAATTGAAATGTCAAGTTTCTTTGTCATTTTGACAGCTCTAAAAGTTAAGTAATTTTAGTGTAAATACGTTAACTTTTATATTTTCATGTTTTGCATCTCTAATACACCTATAAAAGTGCATTTTGTAGTTAACATCGAATTCGAAATATGAATCTAGCTTTAAGGCAAGTCCTCACGAGGCAAACTTTTAGAATATGCGACAGATTTAGCTACAAATGTTTACCAAAACAACTCCCTATAACCTCAACAATCCCTGTTATACAATTTCGAAACTATTGCGATAATAATGTAGAAACGAGGAAACTGCCACAGCTTATGGATTTTCCTCCTGTAGTATGGCCTTCTTTTATCAAATTTATAAAAAACTGGATGTTTGCGAATCTTATTATCAGGCCCTATTTTGAACCAGAGTTCAGCCTCACAGAGTTCATTGAAGCATCTAAACATGCAGTACAGGTTGGTACCATGCTAATTCAAGATATTTAAATTATTATACGAGCCTTTGTAATAATAATTTATAACATTTTGCTACTTTATGAATATTTCAGCAATTCACTAACCCCATAGTCAGGTAGTTTCAGAGGCACTTCAAAATAGTGATTTCAAGTCTTTGGAGGGCTTAGTGGACAAGGAGGCAATTGCATCCCTGAAGACTGCTATCTCCCAGCTGTCTGTCACTCAAAGACAGTTGCTGTCTATTGACAAGGAAGATATCTTCTATGCCTTCCCCTACCAGGTATGCATATTGCTCTACTGTTACATCTAATCATGAGATTTGCAGACTCATGAACACTGCAAACATTGCTCCTTTGTAACATAGCTTTGTCTCACTCTTAGATCATTAGTTATACTTATTATTAGGAATAAACCATTCTGAAATTCCAGATGCTAATGTCACTGGCACATGGTAGCCTACATAATATCTTTGTAGTTTAAATATTACTAACACTCCACTTATACAGGTTACTTTGAAAATTAACTAAACGGGGACCAATCCAATTTGTTTGAATTTAAGTTAATTCTTCCTTTCTGTGAATTTAGCATCATGAGTTTTTGTGGGAAGTGAAGGGATCTGGCAGCAAAGCATGTCCATATATGTATCTTCATCTTGCCTCCACTTCTTGAACAGACTCCATTTATAATTTGCTATAAACTTTAGCAGTATGAAAGCAACTTGTTTTTTGCAGGTGGGAGTTATGTTTGATGAGTCAGACAAGCGCTGGGTAGAAATCACAATGTGCTACCATGTGTTGCGAGGCTTGAAACAGATGCAAGAGAGTGGGGACTTGCCACCAGTTTCATTAGGGTAAGAAAATTATCATCAGTAGAAAATATATTTGTTATAAAATTTTTGGTAAGGTTTCACAATGACTTCTAATACTAGTACAGCACATCAGTTATTTCTATGGTTTTGTAGTCTCCTCTATTTGTTCTATTTAGATACTACTTCTCAATAGCATTTTCCAAGAACGAGCTTTCTAGACCTAATCAAATTATTGTATATTCACCATCTTATACAATGGCGGGCGCAAAATTATGTGACACTCTATGTCAGTAACATGGTTTTCTGATATTTTTGCGGCCTTTATGCCTGTAGAGACAGACATATGCATGCAGAGGGATCTGTTATCTGTCCTACTACCAGGTGTATTTAAAATTGTTATCATTTTTCAGTGTCCAGCCAGAATACCAGGACAAAATCTACATCCTAAACTATAGATTCATCCGGGAATTCACAAAAGGGGTTGAAGATAGCTGGTGGGTCAACATAGTGAACCATTTCCAGCCTCAGTCTTTAATGAGAAAATAAAAGTGTTATACATTGTTATCCGCTCCCCAACTAAGTCATGTAAAAATTTTAATAAAATGCAGTAAAGGTTTACTATATTAGTTTATTTGCTTTTTAAGGCACTTCATGTTTTCAGCTTTTTAAAGTTATTTATAAAGGTAATTTTTTATGTTTTATCTTGATTCTCCCATTATATGAGACATTATCCTTAAAATAAATTTCCATGAGTCTTCATTTTCATAAGATTTGTTTTGTTCTTGTAACAGAAACATTACATGTTGCCTTCATAAAACTGCACAATTATCTTCATACACTTTACATAATTCTTGGATTCTATGTTTTAATGATGCAATATCACCTGTAACAGATTTTTGTTGTCATAAATTACATTTGGTTTAGATATTATTTTTTTAATGATAAATAAATTACCTGAAGCAGGATCATACAATGATCTTTTTTCAACTCCACATTGAAGTTTAATAGGTCTTTGTTTCTTCATAGAAGTCTCAAGATCTGAAAGTGAAACATTTCATGTCAATATTTAATTGCAGTTTAAAATATTTTACTAAAGGTAGGCTAGATTCAGGGATCGGAAACCGTTATTATTTTCAAACCGTTACCATCCGTCAACCCCAAACCATAATCATAAAGTTTTTGTTCTCATTAACCGATACTTCTTAATGTTCTTTGACGGAACGCTTAATGGCCGATTCTGTTCTCAACGAACGGAATAATAACGGTTTTCCTAATTCTGTTGTAAGAGATGAACTGTCATGTCATGTTCTTCTTATAAAGTTTCCGTTACGGTTAATGTTCTTTCAAACGTTTTTGGCCGCGAACGCTACGTTTAGTGTTCTTGGGAACGGAATAATAGTGGTTTTCCTGTCAAAATTGATTTGAACAAATAGACAATCACATGTGGTGCCTATTCTCCGATTAATCGAGATTGAATGTCGTATGGCTTGTATAAGGAAAACGTATTGAAATGACGTTTCGTGTCGTTTACTATTTTAATATTTATGGATACTGGAATAGAGACCCACTAGAATTTTAAAATCTGTTCCAAATTTAAACGCATAACCGAACGTAGTTAAGGAAAAAGGACGCAATACACTACAATCTGCCAATTTGTTTTAAATCCTATGTCAAAAGGAAAAGCCATCAATTTAAGTGACAAAGTGGCACCTTTTCGTTCACCTTTTCACCGCCACGTCAAAAAATAAAAGCGAGCAACACACGCCAAGCAACAAATTGCATGTAAAAAACTAACTCAACAAAGTAAGTATCAGCTTCGTAGTGTTAAACGAACATATATTTTATCAGTTATATCAATTCATTGGCGGCGAAAAAATGTCCTTACCTACTGTTATCAGGAAGTAATGTTATGATTACAGTCACGTTAATTCCTATAGCAAGGCTAGCATATCTTGTGTTTAACATCAACTTGCCGCCACACTTCTCTTTTTAATGTATACAATTGAAAAAAGACGCGTAGCTGCGAGTTGCTTGTTAATGCAGATTTCTTTAAGTTTGGCAACAGAGTTTGCAATCTGTCACCAACCTCTTTTGAGAAACTGAACTTGCTTTTCAAAAGAGGTCGATAGATCTGAGTCCGTAGCTATGTTAGCTAACGTGCCAATCGCTACGCTACGCTGAGCAGGTAGTGTATCGTAGTTTTCTCTCTGTCACTCTTTCTTATTGGTGTGACGAAGACAGTTGAGTTTCGTTCGCGACTGAATGTTAGCGATTGGCATATTGGCTACACAACCTGTTCGTTACAAAAATAGCTAAATATAATCATTTCATCGCCAACACAGTTAACTAATGTGTCTTGATGTTTTATGAATAAGGCAATTGGACTGGATGCGTGTAAGAGTTACGAATAAATGCAATGTCATTTGCAGACACCAATAAACTAACATGTTTTACCACAAGCTAGACTGGTGAGTCGTGAGACTGGTGACTTGCTTCAACCTTTTCAACGCCACGTAAAACTATAAAAGCTAAATTTGAACTTTACGCACGTGTATAGTTACATATTATTTTGTGGATTGTGACATACAAATAGTCTTTGGCGTTGAAACTCTCTTGTTAATCAGTACCTACCAATATATCAGTCATTGTCCAATCTAATTGAAACCTTGTGGACGGCGATAACGGTTATGTTTGTTACACTGTTTCAACGCCAAAGACCGATATACAAGTCACAGATCAATAGAGACCTAGTCGCACTTGCTTATAGTTTTTGACAAATTCCTTTGTGACACTTTGGTGGCGTGGATGGAGTGACAGCTGCTGTTTTTGCCGTGGCATTGAAAAGGTTAGTGTTATGATTCAGTGCGACAATAATGTCGCCGCGAGATAGATTATCCATCTCCCTTTTATTCATATTGTTGGTAAAAGATAGAAAATCTATACATGTAGCGATAACATACTGACATAGCAATCATGTGCTAAGCGTACAGTATAGTTCGAGAAATATAAATTGAACGTTTATTTTTACTATAATGTAGGTAGAAAGTTACCAATTTATATTTCACGAACTGTACTCTCAGTCGTCGTATGTCAAGTTCTTAAATTGATGCCGTTCTGATTGTGTCACTGAGTATTTTTTTATAGTTAGCATATAGTATAGCAAGATAGTAGTTAGAGCAACACACCCAAAGAAGATGTTGACGAAGGCTTAAATGAGCAATATGAAATAGACAATACAACAAATTACCAAAGTTGATATAGTTGACCCCAGTTAAAATGACGAATCAAGAATGGGTGACAAAGACAGATCGGGACCAATTCAAGATTTTAAGAAAAAACAATTGAGACGTCACTGAAAATAAAACTAAGGCTGCGTTTCACCAAACTTTTATTCGAAGAATAACGCTTTCTCTCAGATATATATGTAGTGCTAAAGTACTATGGAGATTTGACATGACTATTCGAAAATAAGCGTTATATTTCGAATCAAAGTTTGGTCAAATCGACTAAGTGAAACACGTACACGGTCCAGAATCGAAATCTTTGATAGAGTTAACTGGGTTGGCGTGTGTACCTACTAAAACTAAAAAAGGAAAAAGACTATATATATTAATATTTATTTATTCGTGGTTAGCTTGGTCTTCCACATTCCAGCGTTTCACCGCTGCCGCTGGAGTCAGCATATGAGTATATGACCGCAGCCGATCTGATGATAACGAGTACTTTTGCGCACTGAGGTTGCAACGCAACAAATACTCATCACTGCTATCTCAAAGGGAAAAGGATTCTTGCTATATCAAAGGGTTCCAGGATGGCTGGCACATACGCGGGTTAGGTCCTCTGGCATGGCATCTTCCACTTTCTTCTATGCTGGTATACCAAGGCATCCATTCAGGTGTCTTAATATCAAAGGATCCATGGTATCTAAGGCTGTGGAACACGGCACCTCATTAGTTTGATTTGAGCGATTAAGTATGAAACACCATTATATAAGTGATACGTAGGCTTAGGACTTTTCATAGCATATCGTGGTTCAAAAAAAAAAAAAATCCTAATAAAATCCTTGGAGCCGCTATGTGTAAAATTTGCGAAGTCAAAGTATATTGTAATATTAAATATAATGATTTATACCTACTGTCACATCGTTACTGAATTAGTTTTATTCGAACGTAATTAATTTAAAAAAACGAACTTGATTTCATAAAAAGTACATACGAAATTAGTTACCTATATCAGAAACCATAAAAAAATTAGACTATTATTTAGTGTTCAAAACAAACTAGAAAAAGTCTTAAATCGGAAATAGTGATGAAAATGGCGAAAGTATCATGTTGTTATTCTCGAAAGGTTCGAATCTTTCATATAAATTACATGTAACTTCCGAACAAGAAACAAAACTGACGTTACCTTTGAAGTAAATAGACTTCACTTCACGTTGACATCACATAGAGCATAGATTAATGATTCCAATTTATAAGTATTTTATCATAATTAATAATTTAAACTGTTTCAAACTGTTTCTTGTCAACTGATATTGAGATTTAGTCTGAGCAAAATGAAAAGTCACGTGTTTGTACGAGAGCCAATACATTCGGAGTATCATAACTCAATAAAATAATGCGAAAAAAAAAGTATTTTACTCGTAAAACACTGAAAGATGCGAAAGGTTAAATCATAGCTCTGTAACGAAAGATGATACTGTATTTTTGTTCTTTCGTGTTATTTTCATACCTAATCAGAACCCTGATTTCTATGACATAATGTAGGTACCATAATAAAGAAATACCACGATACCTCGAGAACACGACATTAACGACGTTTATTTTTGACACACAAAAGAACTTAAAGATAAGACTAAGATTAAGGACCGGACTATTTTTTGGTGAGTTGAAAGGATGTCACAAAAAAAATCATAAATTTATTCTCACTAACTTTTACCTGCAGATGTGTAATGTACGTGATAAAAAAAATCAAGCTTTCAATATAAATTTACTTAATGCCACTCAAGGAATAGCTTAGGAGTAAACGTAAAGTCAAACTTGCACTATTTTTTTTCCAAGACAACCAATCGAAAAACCTTCTTGGCTTATGATCGGACTAGTATCTCATTTCAACTCTAAAGTAAGGAGTAAAAGGTGCATAGCTTCCTGTTAAAGATGAAATCTCCAAAAATTCTCGAAAAACTATTTTTTTTTTAAACGTTCGTAGCTCAGGACTGATGCGGCTGAGCGAGAGCGAGAGGGGCGGGGTGAAATGGTGTCATGCATAATATAGCAAGTGAGGAAAAAATACTACTATTTTAGTAGTTATTTCGGTCATCCGATCTTAGCCGGGTGTACCTTAAGTCGTATAAGTCGACCAACGTCAGTTTTGTTTTTTGTTTGGAAGTTACATGTAATTTATACGAAAGATTCGAAACGTTCGAGAAAAACAACATGATACTTTCGCCATTTATCATCTAAGACCGATCTAAGACTTTTTCTAGTTTGTCTTGAACCTAATTGTCTAGTTTTTTTATGGTTTCTGATATAACTAATGGGTGTCCCAGAAGTAAAGAGACAAATTTCAAATTTTGAACTATTTGAAAATATTTTTATTTCTTTAAGAAAAAATACTGTCATGGCCACCGTTTGCCTCAAATCTGTAAAATTTAGTGGGAAATATGATTATTTTATTGAAATTTTAGTAATGAAAAGAGCTGATCACGTGGTATTCGCTAAAGAGTTGTTCAGAATTATAAATGTTATGGAAAAACGGACACGATATCTAATTTTTCTTCAGAGGGAGTAAGGAGAACTACTTTGTATCAAATTATAAAGCGTTTTGAAGAATCACATGAACACATTTTCAAGAAGATTCCGGGAAAAAATGTACTATTTCCGTAGCTATGAACATAAATAAAGTAAAAAAAAGTGTATGAACGGAATCCTTCGATGTCTGTTAGAGCTGCTGCGGATAAATCGAAAATATCGAAGTCAAGTATAGCTCGTATTAAAACATGCGACCTAAAGCTTAAAGCATTTGCAAAACTGTCAGCTCCTAAGTACTTTAAGGACCAGGAAGTGCGAGCTAAAAGAGGATGCCGAAGAGCGTATGAAAAAACACTGAAAAAATTTCTCATAATTGATGATGAGACTTACGTGCCCGTGGACCCAACGGATATTCCTGAGAAGCAATACTAACATGTGACTCGACGGGACTCCGTAGATTATTCGCAAAAACTTGTAGCAAAGGTCAAATTTTTCAATAAATATCTCGTTTGACAAGCCATAGACCAAAATGGCAATACATCTTAACCATATACTTGCACAGGCTCTATGACCGCACGTATTTATTTGAGAGAATGTGTGATAATGCGATAAATTTCGTTCATAGATAAGCATTACCAGAGGGAAGAAATTATATTCTCGCCGGATTTGGCGTCATGCCACTACGCCACGGAAGTCACTCAACATCCAGAGGCTGCAAGTATAGATTTTATACAAAAACATAACAACGCCCCAAATGTTCCCCAAGCTGCTAGTATTGAAGCTTATTGACCTTTATATAAACGAGAATATAAAAAACGAACAGAAAAACCCAAATCATTGACTAGGTTTAAGCATACATGGACTAAATTGGCTAAAAGTGTGACAGCTAGTTCTCGAAAAGCTGTAATGAGACGAGTAGCAATCAACCTTAGAAAAATTGGCTACAGAGCCTTTGCACAAGCAAATTTCATACAAAGTAGGAAATAAAATGAAATTCAGAAGTTAACTAAATGTAAATAGTAGTGTTTTGTAAGATTTTTTTATTAAATATTTTCATTCGAATCTTGTCTCTTTACTTCTGGGACAGCCCATAATTTCGTATTCACTTTTTATGAAATCAAGTTCGATTTTTAAAAATAATTACGTTCGATCAAAATTAATTCATAACGATGTGACAGTAGATATAAATCATTATATTTAATATTACAGTATACTTTGACTTCGAAAATTTTACACATAGCGGCTCCATGGATTTTAGAACCACGATATGCTATGAAAAGTCCTAAGCCTAATTATAATATTGCGGCAGCAAAATATTTGGCCAGCGTTGGGATCACGCAAAATAGGCACATTAGATGTCGAGTTGCGGAAAATGGCGAGAATACAATATCAAACAACCGGCCAAGACCATGTCGGGCCATGCTCAGTATAGGGTTCCGTAGTTATTCGAAAACGGCTGGGCCGATTACGTTCGAAATGGTTTTATTTTTAAACCCACAGCCCAACAAAGTTTTTATTCTACCACTTTGTTAGCATAATTAATATGTATACCTGTACCAAATTCTAGTACTAACGGCCACTGAGCTATGCTGCGGACAGACAGACGGACATGGCTAAACTATAAGGGTTTTTTGTTTACTACGAAATCCTAAAAATAGCGCATGAGGAAAAAAACCGGCCAAGTGCATGTATATCCATGCTCAGTATAGCGTTCCGTAGTTGGTCGAAACTGGCTAGACCAATTATGTTCAGGATAGTTAGTATTATCTATCAGCGTTCTTTAAGCCAAATATGTAAGATATTTTTCATATTTTTCGAAATAGTGAATTTGGAAAATACCTTTACTCTTTTTGAAATACGTACCTATTCACGGATACCCCACATTGTATTCACGTGTAGAGGGGAACTCCAATAGTTTTTTTTTTGGATATTTATTATTCGAGTTTGTCGGCTTAACTAATATGTATACTCGTACCTACAACAAATTGTAAATGGTCACTGATCTAAGCAATGGGCGGACAGACAGACGGACAAACGCACGAAACGATAGATGAAGACTGATAGAGCGCTGGCACACTCTAGTACCATGCTAAGAAGAGTATGCTGACAGATAGACAGACGGACTAACGGACAGACAAACGGACATGGCGAAATTATAAGGGTTTTTTATTTTTTTATTTTAACTTTGCCCGATCATAACTAGTTTTTTTAACGAAAAAGTGTTAACGCTTTCACAGCCAGTAACAAAAAAGCTCGTTTAAATTTGAATTCTAAAATGTTGTTAACAGAGTTCTTAATCACAATTGCGGAAATAACGCGTAATTTATTTTTATTTTTTGTTACTGGACATTGTTTTTTTTTGTGGTTATTAAGAATTATTTCTATGCCTAGACGAATCCAAGGATAGATGGACGGAAAGAAGGATTAACCAACAGATAGATAGACAGTCAGATGGACGGACGAACAGACAGACTGTAAAAGTACTTACACCCAGAATAATTAAAAAGGCAATCATTTCAAGTTATATCCGGTCGAAATATGTTTCTTTGCAGAAATAAACGTGCAGACAAACATACAGACAACGGATGGACAGATGAACAGACAGACAGACAGACAGACATACAGACAGACAGACGTACATGGCGAAAATGTAAGGGTTCCTAATTTACTACAGAACCCTAAAAAGTACTTGCAGCCAGAATAATTGAAAAGGCAACCATTTTAAATAATATCCGGTCGAAATATGTTTCTTTGCAGAAATAAACGGTTGGACACACGGACGGACAGACATACAAACCGACAGACAAACAGACGGATGGACAGATGAACAGACAGACAGACATACAGACACACAGACAGACAGACAGAAACACACACACAGACATATAGACAGAAAGACCGACAGATGAACAGACAGACAAACAGACACACAGACGGAAAGATCGACAGATGAACAGACAGACAGACGGACAGACCGTCAGACAGACAGACGGAAAGATCGACAGATGAACAGACAGACAGACGGACAGACCGTCAGACAGACAAACAGACAGACACACAGACAGATAGACAGAAAGATCGACAGATGAACAGACAGACGGACGGACAGACCGTCAGACATACAGACGGACAGACCGTCAGACAGACAGACATTTCAAGTAATATCCGGTCGAAATATGTTTCTTTGCAGATATAAACGGGCAGACGGACGGACAGACAGACGGACCGACAGATAGACAGACAGACGGACATGGCGAAAATGTAAGGGTTCCTAATTTACTACAGAACCCTAAAAAGTACTTACAGCCAGAATAATTGAAAAGGCAACCATTTTAAATAATATCCGGTCGAAATATGTTTCTTTGCAGAAATAAACGGTTGGACACACGGACGGACAGACATACCGACCGACAGACAAACAAACAGACGGATGGACAGATGAACAGACAGACAGATAGACATACAGACAGACAGACGGACATGGCGAAAATGTAAGGGTTCCTAATTTACTACAGAACCCTAAAAAGTACTTACAGCCAGAATAATTGAAAAGGCAACCATTTTAAATAATATCCGGTCGAAATATGTTTCTTTGCAGAAATAAACGGTTGAACACACGGACGGACAGACATACCGACCGACAGACAAACAAACAGACGGATGGACATATGAACAGACAGACAGACATACAGACACACAGACAGACAGACAGACACACACACAGACATATAGACAGAAAGACCGACAGATGAACAGACAGACAAACAGACAGACAGACGGAAAGATCGACAGATGAACAGACAGACAAACAGACAGACCGTCAGACAGACAGACGGAAAGATCGACAGATGAACAGACAGACAGACGGACAGACCGTCAGACAGACAAACCGACAGACAGACAGACGGATAGCCCGACAGATGAACAGACAGACAGACGGACAGACCGCCGGATAGACAGACAGACAGACACACGGACAGATAGACAGAAAGATCGACACATGAACAAACAGACAGACGGACAGACCGTCAGACAGACAGACAGACGGAAAGATTGACAGACGGAAAGATTGACAGATGAACAGACAGACAGACGGACAGACCGTCAGACAGACAGACATTTCAAGTAATCTGGTCGAAATATGTTTCTTTGCAGATATAAACGGGCAGACAGACGGACGGACAGACAGACGGACCGACAGACAAACAGACAGACAACGGATGGACAGATGAATAGACAGACAGACAGACATACAGACAGACAGACGGACATGGCGAAAATGTAAGGGTTCCTAATTTACTACAGAACCCTTAAAAGTACTTACAGCCAGAATAATTGAAAAGGCAACCATTTTAAATAATATCCGGTCGAAATATGTTTATTTGTAGAAATAAACGGTTGGACAGACGGATGGACAGACATACAGACCGACAGACAAAGAGACGGATGGACAGATGAACAGACAAACAGACATACAGACACACAGACAGACAGACAGACACACAGACACACAGACAGATAGACAGAAAGATGGACAGATGAACAGACAGACAGACGGACAGACCGTCAGACATACAGACAGACGGAAAGATCGACAGATGAACAGACAGACAGACGGACAGACCGTCAGACAAACAGACAGACAGACAAAGGGATGAACAGATGAACAGACAGACATACATGCATACAGACAGACAGACATTTCAAGTAATATCCGGGCGAAATATGCATGTTTCTTTGCAGAAATAAACGGGCAGACAGCAGAGTTGGGCATTTCGTAATCAATTCCCGATTACAATATTACTTCATTTTACTTTGTAATGTACTTATGGGTAGCATATTACTTGTAATGTAATGTCGTGAAACGGAATATTACAATGACGTATGAAGGAGTCAGTAATAATCTATAGCATATTAGCATTACTAATACTTTGGAATCAACATGTCGATTCAAAATTACTGGAATCGTTGACCATACTTCTAGATTACTTTTTAATTACTTTAATGTTAGGACGTGCGAATTTTTAATATTATTTTCTCAAATATATAATTAAATACGGCATCAAAGGTTTCTACTGATTTGCATACAGGTATGTACAGTCGGAATCCGATTGTAGGGTCCATTAGATCCAAGATGGCGGCACATTTTTGCTATTTTTGTCATTATACTCGATTTCGACTAATTCACATACGTGGAATCCGAATTTAAGGTCCATTTTAAAATCCAAGATGGCGGCACAATTTTTTTCTTTTTTTTTGTCATTTTTGTCATTGTACTCGTTTTCGACTAATACACATACGTGGAACCCGAATTTAGGGTCCATTTTAAGATCCAAGATGGCGGCACAATTTTCTTCTCTTTTTTGTCATTTTTGTCATTATACTCGTTTTCGACTAATACACATACGTGGAACCCGAATTTAGGGTCCATTTAAGATCCAAGATGGTTTTTTTCTTTTTTTTGTCAAATTTGACATTGTACTCGTTTTCGACTAATACACATAGGTGGAACCCGAATTTAGGGTCCATTTTAAGATCCAAGATGGCGGCACAATTTTCTTCTATTTTTTTGTCATTTTTGTCATTATACTCGTTTTCGACTAATACACATACGTGGAACCCGAATTTAGGGTCCATTTAAGATCCAAGATAGCGGCACAATTTTCTTCTCTTTTGACGTGACAACGTCTTATAAATTGGTTTGCCGGGTGACACTTCAAGAAACTGCGTTACGCTCCGCTCATGTTATGCGCTCACAATGAGAGCGAGTGAGAGGCACGCGTCCCTTCCACTCGGGCATGGTTACCCCGCCTAAGAGCGAGAGAGACAGACATAAAAAGGTGAAAGTCGTTGTCACGTAAAACTTTCGCCCGTATACCGACTTTACAGGCAACCAATTAATATTATTATAGCTGCATCCCGACTCATTTCCCATATAGATGTTTTATTTCTTAACGGTGAAGAAAATGCTAAAAAATTTTTGTGATTTGTATAGAGGATCAAATTTGTAGGTCCAGAAAAATATGGATTTTGGTCTACCGTCTCCTGGTCAAAAAATGTTGAACGGCCTGGCCAAACGGTGAGACCTAGGTGGGGGGTGCTCGACCAAATGTCATAGGGAACTGCTGACAGTTTTTGAAGCCACAAAAATTTTTTCGAAAAAAAAAAAAAAAATTTGCACCAAATTTTCAAAATGGTCCTTCGAGCCGGATTTTTTTGTGGTAGAATCTCTCAGGGTCCTAGATTAAAGAAAAAGTGTTTTTGTGATTCTCGGATCCAAGATGGCCGCCGTAGGGCCCGTCAAAGTTTGTATGGGAACTCTTAAACGGGGGGAGGTAGGTGGGGGGTGCTCGACCAAATGTCATAGAAGACCCCGAGAGCTGTCAGGTGGGCAAAAAATTTTTGCAAAAAAAATTTTTTTTTTTTTTTCGAAAAATTTTTTTTCATCCGATCGAGCTGGAAATCGCTGTGCGTGACTTTTGGGCTCTCCAGATTCCGAAAAAAATTTTTTCAGATTTTTTGCACAAAAAAAAATTTGTATGGATTTTTCGAAATAATGGTCCGATCGCGCTGAAATTTGGCATACGGGCATTATTTGGGCCCAGGAATAGTAATCTGAAAAAAAATTTGGGAAAAAATCCAAGATGGCGGCGACCTCGAACAAAAAGTCAAAATCCCAAGTAAGTTAAGCGAGCCCGAAGGGCGAGCTTCAGGCCGGGAGGCCGAAGGCCGACCCCGCGGAGGGCCGAAGGCCCGGAGCTTCACTCCCGGGGCCCAAGGGGGTCCCAAACCTCAGTAATTTTGGGCGAGGCCGAAGGCCTCGCTGCAGGAGGGCCGGAACATTACCAGAAACAATATAAATCTATGTTAAGCGAGCCCGAAGGGCGAGCTTCAGGGTGGGAGGCCGAAGGCCGACCTTGCGGAGGGCCGAAGGCCCGGAGCTTCGACCCGAGTGCCCGAGCGCGTCACCCCCAAGTAATTTAAAGCGAGGCCGAAGGCCGAGCTCCGAGCAAATCGAGCTACCAAGCGTTCAACAACCCCAGTATCTTAATAAGCCGAGCCTGAGGGCCGAAGGCCCGATGGCGAGGCGTCAAGCCCGCGAAGGCCGAAGGCCGAGCTCCGCGTAGGGCCGAAGGCCCGGAGCGTCACGATCGAGGTGCTCTCCGCGCGAGCCCGAGGGCCGAAGGCCCGACGGGCGAGCCCACGCGGTGAAACTGCCCTTCCTAACTGTCTTAACCCCAGCGAAGGCCGCAGGCCGAGCTCCGCGTAGGGCCGAAGGCCCGGAGCGTCCCACAGAGGCGCGATAGCCTGCGAGGCCGGAGGCCGAGCTGCTGGAGTCCAGTGATCCCATGCTACTCAATGAAAAAGTGTAACATGAAAACGAATCGGAGGGCCGCAGGCCCGACGATTCGTTTCGACAATTTGCGAAGGCCGAAGGCCGAGCTCCGCGTAGGGCCGAAGGCCCGAAGCGTCCAACACAGGCGCGCCAGCTCGCGAGGCCGAAGGCCGAGCTGCTTGAGTCCAGAACCCCCATGCTACTCAATGAAAAAGTGTAACATGAAAACGAATCGGAGGGCCGCAGGCCCGACGATTCGTTTCGATAACCTGCGAAGGCCGAAGGCCGAGCTCCGCGTAGGGCCGAAGGCCCGAAGCGTCCAACACAGGCCAGCTAGCTCGCGAGGCCGAAGGCCGAGCTGCAGGAGTCCAGATCCCCCATGCTACTCAATGAAAAAGTGTAACATGAAAACGAATCGGAGGGCCGCAGGCCCGACGATTCGTTTCGACAATCCGCGAAGGCCGAAGGCCGAGCTCCGCGTAGGGCCGAAGGCCCGAAGCGTCCAACATAAGCGCGCCAGCTTGCGAGGCCGAAGGCCGAGCTGCCAGAGTCCAGTGCTCCCATGCTACCCAATGAAAAAGTGTAACATGAAAACGAATCGGAGGGCCGCAGGCCCGACGATTCGTTTCGACAATCCGCGAAGGCCGAAGGCCGAGCTCCGCGTAGGGCCGAAGGCCCGAAGCGTCCCTCCGAGGCGTGACAGCTCGCGAGGCCGAAGGCCGAGCTGCAGGAGTCCAGCTCACAAGCCCTATTACTGCGACAAAAGTAAAAATTAATACAAAAACAATAATAAAAAAATTTAAGAAAATAAAAAAAATATCTCCAATACCCCACCCCTCCAGTCGACAAAAAGAGAGGCCCGCGAGGCCCTTGGGCCTCGCGCACAGAGCAAAAAACTAGTTAATATTATTATAGCTGCATTACCACTCATTTCTCAACTATACGTTTTATTTCTAAACGGTAAAGAAATGTCTGAAAATTTTTGGTGATTTGTATAGAGGAGCAAAATTGTAGGTCCAGAAAAATATGGATTTTGGTCTACCGCCTCCTGGTCAAAAAATGTTCAACGGCCTGGCTAAACGGTGAGACCTAGGTGGGGGGTGCTCGACCAAATGTCATAGGGAACTGCTGACAGTTTTTGAAGCCGCAAAAATTTTTGCCGAAAAAAAAAAAAAAATTTGCACCAAATTTTCAAAATGGTCCTTCGAGCCGGATTTTTTTGTGGTAGAATCTCTGAGGGTCCTAGATTAAAGAAAAAGTGTTTTTGTGATTCTTGGATCCAAGATGGCCGCCGTAGGGCCCGTCAAAGTTTGTATGGGAACTCTTAAACGGGGGGAGATAGGTGGGGGGTGCTCGACCAAATGTCATAGAGGACCCCGAGAGCTGTCAGGTGGGCAAAAAATTTTTGCAAAAAAAATTTTTTTTTTTTTTTCGAAAAATTTTTTTTCATCCGATCGAGCTGGAAATCGCTGTGCGTGACTTTTGGGCTCTCCAGATTCCGAAAAAAATTTTTTCAGATTTTTTGCACAAAAAAAATTTTGTATGGATTTTTCGAAATAATGGTCCGATTGCGCTGAAATTTGGCATGCGGGCATTATTTGGGCCCAGGAATAATAATCTGAAAAAAAATTTTGAAAAAAATCCAAGATGGCGGCGACCCCGAACAAAAAGTCAAAATCCCAAGTAAGTTAAGCGAGCCCGAAGGGCGAGCTTCAGGCCGGGAGGCCGAAGGCCGACCCTGCGGAGGGCCGAAGGCCCGGAGCTTTACTCCCGGGGCCCATGGGGGTCCCGAACCCCAGTAATTTTGGGCGAGGCCGAAGGCCTCGCTGCAGGAGGGCCGGAACATTACCAGAACCAATATAAATCTATGTTAAGCGAGCCCGAAGGGCGAGCTTCAGGGTGGGAGGCCGAAGGCCGACCTCGCGGAGGGCCGAAGGCCCGGAGCTTCACCCCGAGGGCCCAAGCGCGTCACCTCCAAGTAATTTAAAGCGAGGCCGAAGGCCGAGCTCCGAGCAAATCGAGCTACCAAGCGTTCAACAACCCCAGTATCTTAATAAGCCGAGCCTGAGGGCCGAAGGCCCGATGGCGAGGCGTCAAGCCCGCGAAGGCCGAAGGCCGAGCTCCGCGTAGGGCCGAAGGCCCGGAGCGTCACGATCGAGGTGCTCTCCGCGCGAGCCCGAGGGCCGAAGGCCCGACGGGCGAGCCCACGCGGTGAAACTGCCCTTCCTAACTGTCTTAATAAGCGAACCGGAGGGCCGCAGGCCCGACGGTTCGCTTCGAACCCCAGCGAAGGCCGTAGGCCGAGCTCCGCGTAGGGCCGAAGGCCCGGAGCGTCCCATAGAGGCGCGGTAGCCTGCGAGGCCGGAGGCCGAGCTGCGAGAAAATAAAGCTTTTCTACGTATAATAAAATCTGAGCAACTATATAAGCTGAGCCTGAGGGCCGAAGGCCCGAAGGCGAAGCTTCGTAGCTGCGAAGGCCGAAGGCCGAGCTCCGCGTAGGGCCGAAGGCCCGAAGCGTCCAACATAGGCGCGCCAGCTCGCGAGGCCGAAGGCCGAGCTGCCAGAGTCCAACGCATCCATGCTACTCAATGAAAAAGTGTAACATGTAAACGAATCGGAGGGCCGTAGGCCCGACGATTCGTTTCGATAACCTGCGAAGGCCGAAGGCCGAGCTCCGCGTAGGGCCGAAGGCCCGAAGCGTCCCTCAGAGGTGCGACAGCTCGCGAGGCCGAAGGCCGAGCTGCAGGAGTCCAACGCATCCATGCTACTCAATGAAAAAGTGTAATATGAAAACGAATCGGAGGGCCGCAGGCCCGACGATTCGTTTCGACAATCTGCGAAGGCCGAAGGCCGAGCTCCGCGTAGGGCCGAAGGCCCGAAGCGTCCCTCAGAGGCCTGACAGCTCGCGAGGCCGAAGGCCGAGCTGCAGGAGTCCAGCTAAAAAGCCCAACAACTGCGACATAAGTAAAATATAATACAAAAACAATAATAAAAAAATTAAAGAAAATAAAAAATACATCTCCGCGGCCTCGACCTCAGTGGACAAAAAGAGAGGCCCGCGAGGCCCTTGGGCCTCGCGCACAGAGCAAAAAACTAGTTAGTATTATATATAGCCGCAACCCGACTGATTGTTGTTGACATGGTTCTGTGGCTCACTGGGTGGGACCTACGGTCTATTGTCGTATACCATCGTGTAGGGTCTGGTCCCAAACAGGGAGGAAAAATCCGAAACCGGGTCTACCTCGAAAGACCGTCTTTTCGATCGACGGCCCGGCCATACGGTAGGACCTGGGTGGGGGGTGGTCGACCAAATGTCATAGGGAACTGCCGGCAGTTTTTGAAGCCGCAAAAATTTTTGGAAAAAAGTAAAAAAAAATTTGCACCCGATTTTCAAGTTGGTCCTTCGAGCCGGATTTTTTCGTGGTAGGATTTCTGAAGGTTGTAGATTAGAAAAATATTTTTTTTGTAATTTTGGAATCCAAGATGGCCGCCGTAGGGCCCGTCAAAGTTTGTATGGCAACTTTTAAACGGGGGGAGATAGGTGGGGGGTGCTCGACCAAATGTCATAGAGGACCCCGAGAGCTATCTGATGAAAAAAAAAAAATTGGCAAAAAACTTTTTTTTTTTTTTCAAAAATTTCAAAATGATCCTAGCGGGCCAGAAATCGCTGTGCTTAATAGTCGGGCCCTCGAGATTTGAAAAAAATTTTTTTTGGATTTTTTGCGCAAAAAAAAATTTGTATGGATTTTTCGAAATAATGACCCGAGCGCGCTAAAATTTTGCATAGGCACACTTTGGGGGCCCGAGAGTAATATTCGAAAAAAAATGTTGGGAAAAAATTCAAGATGGCGGCGCTCTGGGGCAAAAAACGAAAATTCATGGATCGGGCTAATTTTTTTTGCCCATTTTGAAACTGTTGATGGGCGTTTAGGGTTTTGAAATTTTTACAGTATGATAAAGTTGGGCTCTGGATTGGACAAGACGTATTTTGGACTTTCTTGAATTCAAGATGGCCGCCGTATGGGTGTTCAAACTTTGTATGGGAACTTTTGAACGGAGAGAGATAGGTGGAGGGAGCTCGAACAAATGTCGTACAGTACCCCAAGAGCCATCAGATGGACAAAAAATTTTAGCAAAAAAATTTTTTTTACTTCTTTTCAAAAATTTTTTTTTATCTGATCGGTTCGGAAATCGCTGTGCGTGATTTTTGGGCTCTTCAGATTCCGAAAAAATTTTTTTGGATTTTTTGCACAAAAAAAATTTTGTATGGATTTTTCGAAATAATGACCCGAGCGCGCTAAAATTTTGCATAGATGTACTCGGGAGGCCCAAAAGTAATATTCGAAAAAAAAATTTGGAAAAAAATTCAAGATGGCGGCGCCCCGGGACAAAAACGAAAATTCATGGATCGGGCCAATTTTTTTTGCTCATTTTGAAACTGTTGTTGGGCTCTTAGGGTTCTGAAATTTTCACGGTAGGATAATATTGGGCTCTCTATTGGACAAAAAGTGTTTTGGACTTTCTAAAATTCAAGATGGCCGCCATATGGTCATTCAAAGTTTGTATGGCAACTTTTGAACGGAGAGAGATAGGTGGGGGGGTGCTTTGACAAATATCATAGAGACTCTCAATAGCTATTCAAAAAATATTTTTTTGAATTTTATGGACAAAAAAATATTTGTATGGAATTTCCTCAGAGGCGCCCAGCTAAGGCCGAAAGCCGAGCTCCCTGTAGAACCGAAGGCCCAAAGCGTCGCATAGCGAGGCCGTAGGCCGAGCTGCCAGTGCCTAGCGCTCCCATGCTACATAATGGATTAGTGAGGGTAGTCTCGGTAAATTAAAATTAATAAAAAAAAATTATATCCACGCAACCATGGCCCAATCGCGGCTTGGTATATTAGCCATCGAACAATATATGAATTTTGGAAGTTATTGCTGAGTTTGCAGCTGCCAAAGTAAGAAAGAAGTAATTTTAATTGTATAACAACTCTTTTTCTCTGTTATTAATTATTGCGTTTTGTTATTTTTTCAATATAATAAATAATAATTTATCCATGTCCTGGATCATACAAATTTTATTGTCCTTGGTTTATACTTTCTTTGGGGTGACAACCGGGTGCTACCCAAGATAGCTATGTCACAGTCAGGAGCTTACAAAACAGAGCCGCGGGAGGTTCAGAACATTGCCAGATCCAATATAAATCTATTAGATAGACGGGGTAGACTACTGTCTCAATTAACTGCTTTAGTATAAGCGAACCGGATGGCCAATTATTCGGCTCGAATTTTGTCTGCGAAGGCCGCAAGCGGTTGTCCGCTCTGGATCTTAGGCCTTAATAATCAGAGTTCTAGGCAAAACTTTG
>JALPQI010031956.1:0-18881 GCA_025490895.1 Thaumatotibia leucotreta
CCGATCGAGCTGGAAATCGCTGTGCGTGACTTTTGGGCTCTCCAGATTCCGAAAAAAATTTTTTCAGATTTTTTGCACAAAAAAAAATTTGTATGGATTTTTCGAAATAATGGTCGATCGCGCTGAAATTTGGCATACGGGCATTATTTGGGCCCAGGAATAGTAATCTGAAAAAAAATTGGGAAAAAATCCAAGATGGCGGCGACCTCGAACAAAAAGTCAAAATCCCAAGTAAGTTAAGCGAGCCCGAAGGGCGAGCTTCAGGCCGGGAGGCCGAAGGCCGACCCGCGGAGGGCCGAAGGCCCGGAGCTTCACTCCCGGGGCCCAAGGGGGTCCCAAACCTCAGTAATTTTGGGCGAGGCCGAAGGCCTCGCTGCAGGAGGGCCGGAACATTACCAGAAACAATATAAATCTATGTTAAGCGAGCCCGAAGGGCGAGCTTCAGGGTGGGAGGCCGAAGGCCGACCTTGCGGAGGGCCGAAGGCCCGGAGCTTCGACCCGAGTGCCCGAGCGCGTCACCCCCAAGTAATTTAAAGCGAGGCCGAAGGCCGAGCTCCGAGCAAATCGAGCTACCAAGCGTTCAACAACCCCAGTATCTTAATAAGCCGAGCCTGAGGGCCGAAGGCCCGATGGCGAGGCGTCAAGCCCGCGAAGGCCGAAGGCCGAGCTCCGCGTAGGGCCGAAGGCCCGGAGCGTCACGATCGAGGTGCTCTCCGCGCGAGCCCGAGGGCCGAAGGCCCGACGGGCGAGCCCACGCGGTGAAACTGCCCTTCCTAACTGTCTTAACCCCAGCGAAGGCCGCAGGCCGAGCTCCGCGTAGGGCCGAAGGCCCGGAGCGTCCCACAGAGGCGCGATAGCCTGCGAGGCCGGAGGCCGAGCTGCTGGAGTCCAGTGATCCCATGCTACTCAATGAAAAAGTGTAACATGAAAACGAATCGGAGGGCCGCAGGCCCGACGATTCGTTTCGACAATTTGCGAAGGCCGAAGGCCGAGCTCCGCGTAGGGCCGAAGGCCCGAAGCGTCCAACACAGGCGCGCCAGCTCGCGAGGCCGAAGGCCGAGCTGCTTGAGTCCAGAACCCCCATGCTACTCAATGAAAAAGTGTAACATGAAAACGAATCGGAGGGCCGCAGGCCCGACGATTCGTTTCGATAACCTGCGAAGGCCGAAGGCCGAGCTCCGCGTAGGGCCGAAGGCCCGAAGCGTCCAACACAGGCCAGCTAGCTCGCGAGGCCGAAGGCCGAGCTGCAGGAGTCCAGATCCCCCATGCTACTCAATGAAAAAGTGTAACATGAAAACGAATCGGAGGGCCGCAGGCCCGACGATTCGTTTCGACAATCCGCGAAGGCCGAAGGCCGAGCTCCGCGTAGGGCCGAAGGCCCGAAGCGTCCAACATAAGCGCGCCAGCTTGCGAGGCCGAAGGCCGAGCTGCCAGAGTCCAGTGCTCCCATGCTACCCAATGAAAAAGTGTAACATGAAAACGAATCGGAGGGCCGCAGGCCCGACGATTCGTTTCGACAATCCGCGAAGGCCGAAGGCCGAGCTCCGCGTAGGGCCGAAGGCCCGAAGCGTCCCTCCGAGGCGTGACAGCTCGCGAGGCCGAAGGCCGAGCTGCAGGAGTCCAGCTCACAAGCCCTATTACTGCGACAAAAGTAAAAATTAATACAAAAACAATAATAAAAAAATTTAAGAAAATAAAAAAAATATCTCCAATACCCCACCCCTCCAGTCGACAAAAAGAGAGGCCCGCGAGGCCCTTGGGCCTCGCGCACAGAGCAAAAAACTAGTTAATATTATTATAGCTGCATTACCACTCATTTCTCAACTATACGTTTTATTTCTAAACGGTAAAGAAATGTCTGAAAATTTTTGGTGATTTGTATAGAGGAGCAAAATTGTAGGTCCAGAAAAATATGGATTTTGGTCTACCGCCTCCTGGTCAAAAAATGTTCAACGGCCTGGCTAAACGGTGAGACCTAGGTGGGGGGTGCTCGACCAAATGTCATAGGGAACTGCTGACAGTTTTTGAAGCCGCAAAAATTTTTGCCGAAAAAAAAAAAAAAATTTGCACCAAATTTTCAAAATGGTCCTTCGAGCCGGATTTTTTTGTGGTAGAATCTCTGAGGGTCCTAGATTAAAGAAAAAGTGTTTTTGTGATTCTTGGATCCAAGATGGCCGCCGTAGGGCCCGTCAAAGTTTGTATGGGAACTCTTAAACGGGGGGAGATAGGTGGGGGGTGCTCGACCAAATGTCATAGAGGACCCCGAGAGCTGTCAGGTGGGCAAAAAATTTTTGCAAAAAAAATTTTTTTTTTTTTTCGAAAAATTTTTTTTCATCCGATCGAGCTGGAAATCGCTGTGCGTGACTTTTGGGCTCTCCAGATTCCGAAAAAAATTTTTTCAGATTTTTTGCACAAAAAAAATTTTGTATGGATTTTTCGAAATAATGGTCCGATTGCGCTGAAATTTGGCATGCGGGCATTATTTGGGCCCAGGAATAATAATCTGAAAAAAAATTTTGAAAAAAATCCAAGATGGCGGCGACCCCGAACAAAAAGTCAAAATCCCAAGTAAGTTAAGCGAGCCCGAAGGGCGAGCTTCAGGCCGGGAGGCCGAAGGCCGACCCTGCGGAGGGCCGAAGGCCCGGAGCTTTACTCCCGGGGCCCATGGGGGTCCCGAACCCCAGTAATTTTGGGCGAGGCCGAAGGCCTCGCTGCAGGAGGGCCGGAACATTACCAGAACCAATATAAATCTATGTTAAGCGAGCCCGAAGGGCGAGCTTCAGGGTGGGAGGCCGAAGGCCGACCTCGCGGAGGGCCGAAGGCCCGGAGCTTCACCCCGAGGGCCCAAGCGCGTCACCTCCAAGTAATTTAAAGCGAGGCCGAAGGCCGAGCTCCGAGCAAATCGAGCTACCAAGCGTTCAACAACCCCAGTATCTTAATAAGCCGAGCCTGAGGGCCGAAGGCCCGATGGCGAGGCGTCAAGCCCGCGAAGGCCGAAGGCCGAGCTCCGCGTAGGGCCGAAGGCCCGGAGCGTCACGATCGAGGTGCTCTCCGCGCGAGCCCGAGGGCCGAAGGCCCGACGGGCGAGCCCACGCGGTGAAACTGCCCTTCCTAACTGTCTTAATAAGCGAACCGGAGGGCCGCAGGCCCGACGGTTCGCTTCGAACCCCAGCGAAGGCCGTAGGCCGAGCTCCGCGTAGGGCCGAAGGCCCGGAGCGTCCCATAGAGGCGCGGTAGCCTGCGAGGCCGGAGGCCGAGCTGCGAGAAAATAAAGCTTTTCTACGTATAATAAAATCTGAGCAACTATATAAGCTGAGCCTGAGGGCCGAAGGCCCGAAGGCGAAGCTTCGTAGCTGCGAAGGCCGAAGGCCGAGCTCCGCGTAGGGCCGAAGGCCCGAAGCGTCCAACATAGGCGCGCCAGCTCGCGAGGCCGAAGGCCGAGCTGCCAGAGTCCAACGCATCCATGCTACTCAATGAAAAAGTGTAACATGTAAACGAATCGGAGGGCCGTAGGCCCGACGATTCGTTTCGATAACCTGCGAAGGCCGAAGGCCGAGCTCCGCGTAGGGCCGAAGGCCCGAAGCGTCCCTCAGAGGTGCGACAGCTCGCGAGGCCGAAGGCCGAGCTGCAGGAGTCCAACGCATCCATGCTACTCAATGAAAAAGTGTAATATGAAAACGAATCGGAGGGCCGCAGGCCCGACGATTCGTTTCGACAATCTGCGAAGGCCGAAGGCCGAGCTCCGCGTAGGGCCGAAGGCCCGAAGCGTCCCTCAGAGGCCTGACAGCTCGCGAGGCCGAAGGCCGAGCTGCAGGAGTCCAGCTAAAAAGCCCAACAACTGCGACATAAGTAAAATATAATACAAAAACAATAATAAAAAAATTAAAGAAAATAAAAAATACATCTCCGCGGCCTCGACCTCAGTGGACAAAAAGAGAGGCCCGCGAGGCCCTTGGGCCTCGCGCACAGAGCAAAAAACTAGTTAGTATTATATATAGCCGCAACCCGACTGATTGTTGTTGACATGGTTCTGTGGCTCACTGGGTGGGACCTACGGTCTATTGTCGTATACCATCGTGTAGGGTCTGGTCCCAAACAGGGAGGAAAAATCCGAAACCGGGTCTACCTCGAAAGACCGTCTTTTCGATCGACGGCCCGGCCATACGGTAGGACCTGGGTGGGGGGTGGTCGACCAAATGTCATAGGGAACTGCCGGCAGTTTTTGAAGCCGCAAAAATTTTTGGAAAAAAGTAAAAAAAAATTTGCACCCGATTTTCAAGTTGGTCCTTCGAGCCGGATTTTTTCGTGGTAGGATTTCTGAAGGTTGTAGATTAGAAAAATATTTTTTTTGTAATTTTGGAATCCAAGATGGCCGCCGTAGGGCCCGTCAAAGTTTGTATGGCAACTTTTAAACGGGGGGAGATAGGTGGGGGGTGCTCGACCAAATGTCATAGAGGACCCCGAGAGCTATCTGATGAAAAAAAAAAAATTGGCAAAAAACTTTTTTTTTTTTTTCAAAAATTTCAAAATGATCCTAGCGGGCCAGAAATCGCTGTGCTTAATAGTCGGGCCCTCGAGATTTGAAAAAAATTTTTTTTGGATTTTTTGCGCAAAAAAAAATTTGTATGGATTTTTCGAAATAATGACCCGAGCGCGCTAAAATTTTGCATAGGCACACTTTGGGGGCCCGAGAGTAATATTCGAAAAAAAATGTTGGG
This sequence comes from Thaumatotibia leucotreta, assembly GCA_025490895.1. Lineage (NCBI taxonomy): Eukaryota > Metazoa > Arthropoda > Insecta > Lepidoptera > Tortricidae > Thaumatotibia > Thaumatotibia leucotreta. The sequence continues at coordinate 4,719 of JALPQI010031956.1, forward strand.
AAAAAATTCAAGATGGCGGCGCTCTGGGGCAAAAACGAAAATTCATGGATCGGGCTAATTTTTTTTGCCCATTTTGAAACTGTTGATGGGCGTTTAGGGTTTTGAAATTTTTACAGTATGATAAAGTTGGGCTCTGGATTGGACAAGACGTATTTTGGACTTTCTTGAATTCAAGATGGCCGCCGTATGGGTGTTCAAACTTTGTATGGGAACTTTTGAACGGAGAGAGATAGGTGGAGGGAGCTCGAACAAATGTCGTACAGTACCCCAAGAGCCATCAGATGGACAAAAAATTTTAGCAAAAAAATTTTTTTTACTTCTTTTCAAAAATTTTTTTTTATCTGATCGGTTCGGAAATCGCTGTGCGTGATTTTTGGGCTCTTCAGATTCCGAAAAAATTTTTTTGGATTTTTTGCACAAAAAAAATTTTGTATGGATTTTTCGAAATAATGACCCGAGCGCGCTAAAATTTTGCATAGATGTACTCGGGAGGCCCAAAAGTAATATTCGAAAAAAAAATTTGGAAAAAAATTCAAGATGGCGGCGCCCCGGGACAAAAACGAAAATTCATGGATCGGGCCAATTTTTTTTGCTCATTTTGAAACTGTTGTTGGGCTCTTAGGGTTCTGAAATTTTCACGGTAGGATAATATTGGGCTCTCTATTGGACAAAAAGTGTTTTGGACTTTCTAAAATTCAAGATGGCCGCCATATGGTCATTCAAAGTTTGTATGGCAACTTTTGAACGGAGAGAGATAGGTGGGGGGTGCTTTGACAAATATCATAGAGACTCTCAATAGCTATTCAAAAAATATTTTTTTGAATTTTATGGACAAAAAAATATTTGTATGGAATTTCCTCAGAGGCGCCCAGCTAAGGCCGAAAGCCGAGCTCCCTGTAGAACCGAAGGCCCAAAGCGTCGCATAGCGAGGCCGTAGGCCGAGCTGCCAGTGCCTAGCGCTCCCATGCTACATAATGGATTAGTGAGGGTAGTCTCGGTAAATTAAAATTAATAAAAAAAAATTATATCCACGCAACCATGGCCCAATCGCGGCTTGGTATATTAGCCATCGAACAATATATGAATTTTGGAAGTTATTGCTGAGTTTGCAGCTGCCAAAGTAAGAAAGAAGTAATTTTAATTGTATAACAACTCTTTTTCTCTGTTATTAATTATTGCGTTTTGTTATTTTTTCAATATAATAAATAATAATTTATCCATGTCCTGGATCATACAAATTTTATTGTCCTTGGTTTATACTTTCTTTGGGGTGACAACCGGGTGCTACCCAAGATAGCTATGTCACAGTCAGGAGCTTACAAAACAGAGCCGCGGGAGGTTCAGAACATTGCCAGATCCAATATAAATCTATTAGATAGACGGGGTAGACTACTGTCTCAATTAACTGCTTTAGTATAAGCGCACCGGATGGCCAATTATTCGGCTCGAATTTTGTCTGCGAAGGCCGCAAGCGGTTGTCCGCTCTGGATCTTAGGCCTTAATAATCAGAGTTCTAGGCAAAACTTTGAAGAGAGAGAGAGAGAGAGAGATGATTGTGTGATTGATTAGAAAATGTTCATTAATATAAAATGCAGGATCATCTTAGCCCACCAACATGAGCCAAGTTACTGGTAAAAATACCCTTAAGCGCTTATTTATATATTAATACCCTTTTAACCTAACCCATTAACGGGAACGACTCGAAAAAATCGTCGGTTCAAGCCTCAACGCCATTACACAGTACAAAAAATTCTGTACAAGAAAAATATACATAAAGATAATGCTATGGGGTGGTCGTTTTTGAGACCGGTGCCCTGTAAGGGTTAATTTGATACCAGCCACACGCATTTTATAAGCTACTTATAGTTGGAAATTTCTAAGAATTAACTTATGACACATTAGAAATGAGCCTTATACGAGTTAGTTTTTTAGTAAAACGTCCCACTTTGTCGCTTTCCATAAAGACGAGATTTCCTTGTATCTTCATATGAATAAACTGACAAAGCGGCTTTATGGCAAACGACAAAGGGGGCGTTTTACTAAACTCACTCGCATATATATGACGTTAAGACTATCGGAAAAACGGTTAGCTTTACCCTCATAACTATTAATAAGGTTTAATCTATAACTGTCAAAAAAGTTAATTCTTAGAAATTTCCAACTATAATTGAATTACTACTAAGTACGTACTTATTACACATATTACATAGGTACCTACTTACAAATGTTTTCGTACAAAAATATTTATTTTTAAATGCCTATACCTATCTATAGAACTATTGAATTTTCTCAAACATACAATGAAATATTGTTGTTATGTTCCGTATAATAGGCTGCGAAGTATGACGTTTTATTCAGATGCAACTAAGGACTACAAGGAAGTTTGTTAATGGAATTGAATATAAATCTTGAAAGCCTAGGCCGGCTGTTAGGTATGTTTGAGAAAAGTACTATATGAGTACATACCTCGGCCAGAAATATGGGATTGCTCGGATATAAAATGTTATAATGTATCATTGCTATAATATATGTTTATTCTTTTTTATGAACTACCTACTGTTCCTAATTTATTGATGAATAGATGCTATACTATAATGTATAATTATAAATTTATGATGTATAATTGCAATATTGTAGCACCTATTCATCAATAATTTAGAAACAGTAATTAAAAGAAAAATAATAATGATAATTATAGCAATCATATTAATTATTTTTCTTTTAACTACTGTTCCTAATTTATTGATGAATATGTGCTCTAATATTATGAGCATAATGTATGAACCTCCTGATTTTTAGGTAATATAATTATTTAAAATAAACAAACTTTATGAGTATCTGTCTGGAATGGTTTTACTGCTCACATAGGATTAGGTTAATTAGTTTCATGTATTCAAATCTGTTATACTTTGACGCCTAAAAACAAAAGAAAGGTGCTTTGCAGGCTAAGGCCTGACATTTTGTATGGAAATCCTTTAAATCATTGTTCGCTCGTAGAACCCGAAACTACGTACAGGTGTAGTGAGAAATTACTTGCCTTCGGAAACGTTCGTAAACACATGCTGTTTCAGGCAGTGTCACCGAGTCTGACTGAAGTAGCATGACAGCTATTACTGTCAGTCTCAGTGAGATAGACTGAAACAGCATGACGTTGACGAACGTTTCCGAAGGCAAGTCATTTCTCACTACATCTGTACTTCCTTGATTGATTTGAGGTTCGTCATGTAAACATTTCATTGCAAGTTTGAAAAAATATAACAACTTATATAAATTAAACGAACTTTATTTCTGTCTTGAATGGGTTTACTGCTCACATAGGATTAGGGTTTTAATCCAAAGGGGGGACGCAGCCAGCATTATAGGAGCTCTCCCGCAAGGTTCGAATCTCGGTGACCTCAAGTAAGTACTTACTTTTTGTAAGCATCTTCGTGTATTTACCTATTGTCTTCTATGTTTTTCATGAAATAAAAAATATAAATAAAATACAAACCACTACTCAACATCTACTCATATAATAATGCTTATTAAAATATACAACAAATAATTTATATTTAAATCAAAAACAAACAAAACGAATTGGCATTGCCATTCAGCGAGACAACGCAGCCAGCCTTATGGGCACTTTGCCCAGTGGCAGTGATGTGGGAGACATTTGTATATATAGTTTAGGTCCCCGTAGTTCTTAAGGTAGGTTTAGTTTAGCATAGTATAGTTTATGTTTTTATTTTTATTTTTGTTACATTGTTTTAATTCTATGTATAAAATTTATATTTAAAGTATGTTTGTAACACCACATAGAATGTATCTACATACATTCCACTATCATACCATGATCTAACAAGCTAAGGCTGATGAAGGCTTAAACAAATTGTAGGTATACTTATAGTTCGAGAAATATAAATTGAATGTTTATTTTTACTATAATGTAGGTAGAAAGTTACCAATTTATATTTCACGAACTATACATAATATGTGATTCGCTGTTGCACTTTTAAGTTCATCAGAATATTCTCATAAGAATCTGGTATCTGGTAAGAACCCAAGAGTATTTTTCCATTAATGTATCTAATGTTGTGTAATAATATTTTGACAGGCATTCTCTGGGCTACAATTTTAAATGACACAATTGTCCTTGTAGGCATAGGTGATTGCTTGCATAAACTACTTGCCTTTCATGAAGTTTTTCTGTTATCAGTGATATATGATCCGGGCCGAGACAAGTCGCCGGACACGATCCGATATCGCCACAATACGTTCGTATTCTTTGCAATCCGGGCCGTTTGGTGGAAATAGTGCTTCAATAATTAAAAAAAACCGGCCAAGTGCGAGTCGGACTCGCGCGCGAAGGGTTCCGTGCCATAATCAATATATTATTAAAAAATACAGTTAAATCAACCTACCTCAAAAACTACAGGAGATAATTTAATCAAACCAAAAATCGTTGATAGAGTTTATTAATGTGCATAACATATATTTTTTTAGAATTTCGTATAGCGTAGTTTAAAAATTAGAGGGGGGGATATTTTTCAGACTTTGAGAGCTGATATCTCGAAAATGTTTTGCTTAAATAAAAATGAGATGTATAAACGTTCATATCATTTTCAAAGACCTTTCTATTAATACCCCACACGCTTATATACAACTAAAATATTTTTTCTATCAGTATCTCAGTTACATGTATGGAGGGCCCCCACCCCAATGGTTTTTTTTTTACAATTTAGTATCATAATCCTGTAGCGGTTCATACAACACATATCCTTACCAAATTTCGTTACTGTCGCATTTATAGTTTCCGAGTAAATCGGCTGTGACAGACGGACAGACGGACAGACGAGAAATAATGTACCTAACGAATTGTCATATAAAGGACTAATATCAGAATCATACCCTGATCATTATTTAATATAATAATACAACATTAAAACAACATAACAATAACATCATTCAATTAATTAACCGCCGTGTGGTGACGGCAGTAAGAATACATTTGTCACCACCCCAACTCCTCCTGCGGGTGTCGTAAGAGTCGACTAAGGGATTAAAGTGTCACTGACCATTCTACAAGATTGATGATGGGCAGCAGCGTCATCATAGTGGACACATTACTGCGATCGCCAATCCGCTTGCCCAGCGTGGCGATTATGGGCATTTACATCCTAATGCGTCTATACGCATAGTTAATAGGAGAGGCCTACGTCCAGCAGTGGACTAACATAGGCTGATGATGTGAATTAATTAACCATCAGAATTTTGCAGACATTAAATTTAACTTTTCAAGGCACGTAATAGTTTTTGTCATTTGTGTATAAATGGACATAGTTACACGATTACATTCCCTTGACAGAAAGTTTTGATTATTTATGTGAGTTGGAATTATCATATCATAACGTCCAAATCTTCTCCTGAAAATTCACAACTGTTGTTACACGAAACAAGCAGCAAAATCAAAAAATATAGGAGTGAAAAATTGTTTGCCCATAGGAAATTTGAATTTGTGGTGACGGCAGTAAGAATACTTTTGTCATCTCCTGCGGGTGTCGTAAAAGTCGACTAAGGGATTGAAGTGTCACTGACAATTTTACAAGATTGATGATGGGCAGCAGCGTCATCATAGTGGACACATTACTGCGATCGCCAATCCGCTTGCCCAGCGTGGCGATTATGGGCATTTACCTCCTAATGCGTCTATACGCGAAAGTTAATAGGAGAGGCCTACGTCCAGCAGTGGACTAACATAGGCTGATGATGAAAAATGATGAAAAAAAAACAGATATCAGAAAACTGCCAACTGATATCGAAAGTGCGTTACCCAACGAGTAAAATTGTATTAATAACTTTTTATAAATAGATGGAGTAATATTAAAAATACTAAGTTAAAACGACGTACGACGACTAGCCTTAAAAAATGTCGGATGTCATAACATAAAACTGTTAGAGATTCGTTACTTGTACGAATACATTGTAATAAAATAATAATACTACCGTTTATGAAATAATTAATCTAATAATTATTCATAAATAAAAAAATATTCGTATTAAACTACTCTTTGAATGAACGGTTACGTACTAAATGTATGGAAGGGTTTGAAGTTAATATTTGAAATATCTCTGATTTTATTTCAAAGAAGTTATTAGTGAAATTTTACTCGTTGGGTAACGTACTTTCGATATCAGTTAGAAGTTTTCTGGTATCTGCCATAATTACGGAATTATGGCCTGGCAACACTTAACGATTACACCCTGTATAGTAGGTATTAGTTACTTACTGTACAATCAGTAAAGAACATTTTTTTCCTTGCCGATTGCTACTTACGATACGTTGATTCTTTAGAAATGATGGGCTCTTTCCAGTTTGCAGTGGGCAGTTTCCAGACATACTCACAGGCACAGGCACGGGATCCCCCCCCCCCTTTTCGAGAAGAGAATTTCATTTGCCATAAATTTATTTTCCATCCTATTCAAACAGCATAATATTGCATACTTTATTGTTTACTATAATAACCATTTACCAGAAACTTTACTTCCCTTAAATTCAATTTCCATAGTGTTATTTGTCAGAGTCATCGAAATTCGTATTTATCACATGCAATATTATATCATCATTTTGTCATCCAAATTAGCTACTAGAAAAGTCAATTTTTATAATATTATTTGTCCGAATCATCGAAATCCGTGTCATCACCTGGAAAATGAAACTACTTGGAAAGTAGGTTAGGTTAGAATTGTGAACTTCTGGAAAATGAAATTGCTATTAGAATGTAGGTTAGGTTTGAACTGTGGCCCCTTAGAAAATTAAACTGATGTCTGACAATAGGTTAGGTTAGGTTTGAACTGTGACCCCTTAGAAAATGAAACTGCTATCAGACAGTAGGTTAGGTTAGATTAGAAATGTGACCCCTGGAAAAATAAACTACTATCAGAATGTAGGTTAAGTTAGGTACCATTCACAAAATGAAACTGCGGTCATACAATAGGTTAGGTTAGGTTTGAACCATGACCCCTTAGAAAATGAAACTGCTATCAGAAAGTAGGTTATGTTAGAACTGTAAACACTTGGAAAATGAAATTGCTATTAGAATGTAGGTTAGGTTTGAACTGTGACGCCTTAGAAAATGAAACTGCTATCAGACAGTAGGTTAGGTTAGGTAAGAACTGTGACCTCCTGTTAAATGAAACCGCTATCAGAAAGTAGGTTAGGTTAGGTTAGAACTGTGACCCCTCAGAACATTAAACTGTCATCAGGAAGTAGAAAATGTTAGAACTGTGACCCTCCACAACATGAAACTGCTGTCAGACAATAGGTTAGGTTAGGTTAGAACTGTGACCCCCCAACAAAACGAAACTGCTGTCAGACAATAGGTTAGGTTAGGTTAGAACTGCGACCCTCAACAACATGAAACTGCTGTCAGACAATAGGTTAGGTTAGGTTAGAACTGCGACCCTCCACGACATGAAACGGCTGTCAGACAATAGGTTAGGTTAGGTTAGAACTGCGACCCTCCACAACATGAAACTGCTGTCAGACAATAGGTTAGGTTAGGTTAGAACTGCGACCCCCCACAAAATTAAACTGCTGTCAGACAATAGGTTAGGTTAGAACTGCGACCCTCCACAACATGAAACTGCTGTCAGACAAAAGGTTAGGTTAAGTTAGAACTGCGACCCTCCACAACATGAAACTGCTGTCAGACAATAGGTTAGGTTAGGTTAGAACTGTGACCCCTTAAAAAATTAAACTGCCATCAGAAAGTAAGGTAGGTTGAGTTAGAACTGTGACAACTTAAATTTTGGCATAATGAATATTATGTTAAATAACTGTCGGGTAAACAATAAAAAGGCACACCACCGCTCTCCTCCCTTCCCATCGCAGAATCCAACGCCTAGGCAAAACTTTTTTAAACTGTAGCACAAAAAATATTTTCTTTCGGCCTCTTACCTCACAACATAAGAGCCGCCGCGAGGCCCTCGGGCCTCGCGCACAAAAAAATAACTAGTTAATATTATTATAGCTGCATCCCGACTCATTTCCCATATAGATGTTTTATTTCTTAACGGTGAAGAAAATGCTAAAAAATTTTTGTGATTTGTATAGAGGATCAAATTTGTAGGTCCAGAAAAATATGGATTTTGGTCTACCGTCTCCTGGTCAAAAAATGTTGAACGGCCTGGCCAAACGGTGAGACCTAGGTGGGGGGTGCTCGACCAAATGTCATAGGGAACTGCTGACAGTTTTTGAAGCCACAAAAATTTTTTCGAAAAAAAAAAAAAAAAATTTGCACCAAATTTTCAAAATGGTCCTTCGAGCCGGATTTTTTTGTGGTAGAATCTCTCAGGGTCCTAGATTAAAGAAAAAGTGTTTTTGTGATTCTCGGATCCAAGATGGCCGCCGTAGGGCCCGTCAAAGTTTGTATGGGAACTCTTAAACGGGGGGAGGTAGGTGGGGGGTGCTCGACCAAATGTCATAGAAGACCCCGAGAGCTGTCAGGTGGGCAAAAAATTTTTGCAAAAAAAATTTTTTTTTTTTTTTTCGAAAAATTTTTTTTCATCCGATCGAGCTGGAAATCGCTGTGCGTGACTTTTGGGCTCTCCAGATTCCGAAAAAAATTTTTTCAGATTTTTTGCACAAAAAAAAATTTGTATGGATTTTTCGAAATAATGGTCCGATCGCGCTGAAATTTGGCATACGGGCATTATTTGGGCCCAGGAATAGTAATCTGAAAAAAAATTTGGGAAAAAATCCAAGATGGCGGCGACCTCGAACAAAAAGTCAAAATCCCAAGTAAGTTAAGCGAGCCCGAAGGGCGAGCTTCAGGCCGGGAGGCCGAAGGCCGACCCCGCGGAGGGCCGAAGGCCCGGAGCTTCACTCCCGGGGCCCAAGGGGGTCCCAAACCTCAGTAATTTTGGGCGAGGCCGAAGGCCTCGCTGCAGGAGGGCCGGAACATTACCAGAAACAATATAAATCTATGTTAAGCGAGCCCGAAGGGCGAGCTTCAGGGTGGGAGGCCGAAGGCCGACCTTGCGGAGGGCCGAAGGCCCGGAGCTTCGACCCGAGTGCCCGAGCGCGTCACCCCCAAGTAATTTAAAGCGAGGCCGAAGGCCGAGCTCCGAGCAAATCGAGCTACCAAGCGTTCAACAACCCCAGTATCTTAATAAGCCGAGCCTGAGGGCCGAAGGCCCGATGGCGAGGCGTCAAGCCCGCGAAGGCCGAAGGCCGAGCTCCGCGTAGGGCCGAAGGCCCGGAGCGTCACGATCGAGGTGCTCTCCGCGCGAGCCCGAGGGCCGAAGGCCCGACGGGCGAGCCCACGCGGTGAAACTGCCCTTCCTAACTGTCTTAACCCCAGCGAAGGCCGCAGGCCGAGCTCCGCGTAGGGCCGAAGGCCCGGAGCGTCCCACAGAGGCGCGATAGCCTGCGAGGCCGGAGGCCGAGCTGCTGGAGTCCAGTGATCCCATGCTACTCAATGAAAAAGTGTAACATGAAAACGAATCGGAGGGCCGCAGGCCCGACGATTCGTTTCGACAATTTGCGAAGGCCGAAGGCCGAGCTCCGCGTAGGGCCGAAGGCCCGAAGCGTCCAACACAGGCGCGCCAGCTCGCGAGGCCGAAGGCCGAGCTGCTTGAGTCCAGAACCCCCATGCTACTCAATGAAAAAGTGTAACATGAAAACGAATCGGAGGGCCGCAGGCCCGACGATTCGTTTCGATAACCTGCGAAGGCCGAAGGCCGAGCTCCGCGTAGGGCCGAAGGCCCGAAGCGTCCAACACAGGCCAGCTAGCTCGCGAGGCCGAAGGCCGAGCTGCAGGAGTCCAGATCCCCCATGCTACTCAATGAAAAAGTGTAACATGAAAACGAATCGGAGGGCCGCAGGCCCGACGATTCGTTTCGACAATCCGCGAAGGCCGAAGGCCGAGCTCCGCGTAGGGCCGAAGGCCCGAAGCGTCCAACATAAGCGCGCCAGCTTGCGAGGCCGAAGGCCGAGCTGCCAGAGTCCAGTGCTCCCATGCTACCCAATGAAAAAGTGTAACATGAAAACGAATCGGAGGGCCGCAGGCCCGACGATTCGTTTCGACAATCCGCGAAGGCCGAAGGCCGAGCTCCGCGTAGGGCCGAAGGCCCGAAGCGTCCCTCCGAGGCGTGACAGCTCGCGAGGCCGAAGGCCGAGCTGCAGGAGTCCAGCTCACAAGCCCTATTACTGCGACAAAAGTAAAAATTAATACAAAAACAATAATAAAAAAATTTAAGAAAATAAAAAAAATATCTCCAATACCCCACCCCTCCAGTCGACAAAAAGAGAGGCCCGCGAGGCCCTTGGGCCTCGCGCACAGAGCAAAAAACTAGTTAATATTATTATAGCTGCATTACCACTCATTTCTCAACTATACGTTTTATTTCTAAACGGTAAAGAAATGTCTGAAAATTTTTGGTGATTTGTATAGAGGAGCAAAATTGTAGGTCCAGAAAAATATGGATTTTGGTCTACCGCCTCCTGGTCAAAAAATGTTCAACGGCCTGGCTAAACGGTGAGACCTAGGTGGGGGGTGCTCGACCAAATGTCATAGGGAACTGCTGACAGTTTTTGAAGCCGCAAAAATTTTTGCCGAAAAAAAAAAAAAAATTTGCACCAAATTTTCAAAATGGTCCTTCGAGCCGGATTTTTTTGTGGTAGAATCTCTGAGGGTCCTAGATTAAAGAAAAAGTGTTTTTGTGATTCTTGGATCCAAGATGGCCGCCGTAGGGCCCGTCAAAGTTTGTATGGGAACTCTTAAACGGGGGGAGATAGGTGGGGGGTGCTCGACCAAATGTCATAGAGGACCCCGAGAGCTGTCAGGTGGGCAAAAAATTTTTGCAAAAAAAATTTTTTTTTTTTTTCGAAAAATTTTTTTTCATCCGATCGAGCTGGAAATCGCTGTGCGTGACTTTTGGGCTCTCCAGATTCCGAAAAAAATTTTTTCAGATTTTTTGCACAAAAAAAATTTTGTATGGATTTTTCGAAATAATGGTCCGATTGCGCTGAAATTTGGCATGCGGGCATTATTTGGGCCCAGGAATAATAATCTGAAAAAAAATTTTGAAAAAAATCCAAGATGGCGGCGACCCCGAACAAAAAGTCAAAATCCCAAGTAAGTTAAGCGAGCCCGAAGGGCGAGCTTCAGGCCGGGAGGCCGAAGGCCGACCCTGCGGAGGGCCGAAGGCCCGGAGCTTTACTCCCGGGGCCCATGGGGGTCCCGAACCCCAGTAATTTTGGGCGAGGCCGAAGGCCTCGCTGCAGGAGGGCCGGAACATTACCAGAACCAATATAAATCTATGTTAAGCGAGCCCGAAGGGCGAGCTTCAGGGTGGGAGGCCGAAGGCCGACCTCGCGGAGGGCCGAAGGCCCGGAGCTTCACCCCGAGGGCCCAAGCGCGTCACCTCCAAGTAATTTAAAGCGAGGCCGAAGGCCGAGCTCCGAGCAAATCGAGCTACCAAGCGTTCAACAACCCCAGTATCTTAATAAGCCGAGCCTGAGGGCCGAAGGCCCGATGGCGAGGCGTCAAGCCCGCGAAGGCCGAAGGCCGAGCTCCGCGTAGGGCCGAAGGCCCGGAGCGTCACGATCGAGGTGCTCTCCGCGCGAGCCCGAGGGCCGAAGGCCCGACGGGCGAGCCCACGCGGTGAAACTGCCCTTCCTAACTGTCTTAATAAGCGAACCGGAGGGCCGCAGGCCCGACGGTTCGCTTCGAACCCCAGCGAAGGCCGTAGGCCGAGCTCCGCGTAGGGCCGAAGGCCCGGAGCGTCCCATAGAGGCGCGGTAGCCTGCGAGGCCGGAGGCCGAGCTGCGAGAAAATAAAGCTTTTCTACGTATAATAAAATCTGAGCAACTATATAAGCTGAGCCTGAGGGCCGAAGGCCCGAAGGCGAAGCTTCGTAGCTGCGAAGGCCGAAGGCCGAGCTCCGCGTAGGGCCGAAGGCCCGAAGCGTCCAACATAGGCGCGCCAGCTCGCGAGGCCGAAGGCCGAGCTGCCAGAGTCCAACGCATCCATGCTACTCAATGAAAAAGTGTAACATGTAAACGAATCGGAGGGCCGTAGGCCCGACGATTCGTTTCGATAACCTGCGAAGGCCGAAGGCCGAGCTCCGCGTAGGGCCGAAGGCCCGAAGCGTCCCTCAGAGGTGCGACAGCTCGCGAGGCCGAAGGCCGAGCTGCAGGAGTCCAACGCATCCATGCTACTCAATGAAAAAGTGTAATATGAAAACGAATCGGAGGGCCGCAGGCCCGACGATTCGTTTCGACAATCTGCGAAGGCCGAAGGCCGAGCTCCGCGTAGGGCCGAAGGCCCGAAGCGTCCCTCAGAGGCCTGACAGCTCGCGAGGCCGAAGGCCGAGCTGCAGGAGTCCAGCTAAAAAGCCCAACAACTGCGACATAAGTAAAATATAATACAAAAACAATAATAAAAAAATTAAAGAAAATAAAAAATACATCTCCGCGGCCTCGACCTCAGTGGACAAAAAGAGAGGCCCGCGAGGCCCTTGGGCCTCGCGCACAGAGCAAAAAACTAGTTAGTATTATATATAGCCGCAACCCGACTGATTGTTGTTGACATGGTTCTGTGGCTCACTGGGTGGGACCTACGGTCTATTGTCGTATACCATCGTGTAGGGTCTGGTCCCAAACAGGGAGGAAAAATCCGAAACCGGGTCTACCTCGAAAGACCGTCTTTTCGATCGACGGCCCGGCCATACGGTAGGACCTGGGTGGGGGGTGGTCGACCAAATGTCATAGGGAACTGCCGGCAGTTTTTGAAGCCGCAAAAATTTTTGGAAAAAAGTAAAAAAAAATTTGCACCCGATTTTCAAGTTGGTCCTTCGAGCCGGATTTTTTCGTGGTAGGATTTCTGAAGGTTGTAGATTAGAAAAATATTTTTTTTTGTAATTTTGGAATCCAAGATGGCCGCCGTAGGGCCCGTCAAAGTTTGTATGGCAACTTTTAAACGGGGGGAGATAGGTGGGGGGTGCTCGACCAAATGTCATAGAGGACCCCGAGAGCTATCTGATGAAAAAAAAAAAATTGGCAAAAAACTTTTTTTTTTTTTTCAAAAATTTCAAAATGATCCTAGCGGGCCAGAAATCGCTGTGCTTAATAGTCGGGCCCTCGAGATTTGAAAAAAATTTTTTTTGGATTTTTTGCGCAAAAAAAATTTGTATGGATTTTTCGAAATAATGACCCGAGCGCGCTAAAATTTTGCATAGGCACACTTTGGGGGCCCGAGAGTAATATTCGAAAAAAAATGTTGGGAAAAAATTCAAGATGGCGGCGCTCTGGGGCAAAAACGAAAATTCATGGATCGGGCTAATTTTTTTTGCCCATTTTGAAACTGTTGATGGGCGTTTAGGGTTTTGAAATTTTTACAGTATGATAAAGTTGGGCTCTGGATTGGACAAGACGTATTTTGGACTTTCTTGAATTCAAGATGGCCGCCGTATGGGTGTTCAAACTTTGTATGGGAACTTTTGAACGGAGAGAGATAGGTGGAGGGAGCTCGAACAAATGTCGTACAGTACCCCAAGAGCCATCAGATGGACAAAAAATTTTAGCAAAAAAATTTTTTTTACTTCTTTTCAAAAATTTTTTTTTATCTGATCGGTTCGGAAATCGCTGTGCGTGATTTTTGGGCTCTTCAGATTCCGAAAAAATTTTTTTGGATTTTTTTGCACAAAAAAAATTTTGTATGGATTTTTCGAAATAATGACCCGAGCGCGCTAAAATTTTGCATAGATGTACTCGGGAGGCCCAAAAGTAATATTCGAAAAAAAAATTTGGAAAAAAATTCAAGATGGCGGCGCCCCGGGACAAAAACGAAAATTCATGGATCGGGCCAATTTTTTTTGCTCATTTTGAAACTGTTGTTGGGCTCTTAGGGTTCTGAAATTTTCACGGTAGGATAATATTGGGCTCTCTATTGGACAAAAAGTGTTTTGGACTTTCTAAAATTCAAGATGGCCGCCATATGGTCATTCAAAGTTTGTATGGCAACTTTTGAACGGAGAGAGATAGGTGGGGGGTGCTTTGACAAATATCATAGAGACTCTCAATAGCTATTCAAAAATATTTTTTTGAATTTTATGGACAAAAAAATATTTGTATGGAATTTCCTCAGAGGCGCCCAGCTAAGGCCGAAAGCCGAGCTCCCT
>JALPQI010031957.1:0-17205 GCA_025490895.1 Thaumatotibia leucotreta
AATAAAAATCACAAAATTAATGAAATATTTTCTTTAATTAAAATGTCAAATGTCATAAGAAGTGTTCTGTCTAAAACGTATGCCGCTAGTTGGCGCCACTTAGCGGTAAGGTCCCGCTAAGAACCACAATTATCTAGCCTCAAAGAAAAACTAACTAGAAGGTAATTTTATTTTTATACATAATTTTATTAACTCGTACAAATCATTTAAACACGAAACTATAGGCGCTCTAAGAATTTAGACAAGTTTCTGGACCTGACGCCTCAGTGCTGCCGCCCTGGTGAACGGCATTTCAGAAAACCCTCATTATAACATGTTTTATGGAACTTATCATCCCTTAAAGCATACCTAACAATTTTCATATGATGGCTTCTTTATAATTAATCACTCTACACAAGTATCACATGAGTGTCATTATTAAACTAAACTTAATTTATTTTCTGGTTGACATGACATTGGATGATTACCAAATATGGTGGGTACTGCGTCAGAATGTTATCACTTATGCGCGTACCCTTGCCTGAAACAACAGCTTAAAAATGTACGGAGCATATTTTTGACTTCTTAGGGCACCAGTCGTCTGACTTTTTGATATATTTGACCCATAATAGCCTTTGTTCAGTGTCCTGTGGAAACCTGTTGGAAATTAAAAACATCGATTCATTTTCTGAGTTGGCTTGGCTATCAATACATTTATCGATATCACGATCGGTCTCTTAAGTACAACACTATGCGATACAAATATTTGAATCCCACTATTTATAATTACATTACGAATGCAAATACGAATGGTTAATTCACAAAACTACACACATGTATCCGGCAACAAATATTGAATAAGATTTTCAGTTACTTTTACCTTAATAAGGTTCGAAATCTTAAAATTCAAGTCAAAACTAAATTACCGGTGAAACGTAATGTATTTATTTTGTTCATTCAGGTAACCCTGGCGGTTTTTACACCCTGGAACCACACAAGTCATCACTTTTATTACATTCCGTGCACTTATTGAACAGAAATATTCATGAAAAGCTTTATTTTAATCACTTTTACTATTTGCGGATTAGGTGCACTAGTATACCCAAACAAAGGTCGTTGACAGGCATTGCCGGCGTCACCCACAGATAATAATAAACTCGGTCTATAAATTTATATGTCTATGCCTAAGCATGATCGTGTATCTGTGGTATATCGGTGTTGCCAAATACAGAGTTGATATTGAAATCGATGTAATTCGATTGAATTTTATTAACTTACTATCGATAGTGAGCTTTTATCAAATGTACAGTCGACGTCAAAGATATTATTACGGTTTAAGTGCCAAAAATATATTTACACGACCTTAACCTCAACGGAATAGAGTCGTGTAAATATATATTTTAGTACAGATGGTGCATTTTTTAGGCTCTAGTGCGAGAAGTGGGTCATTTTACGTCAGGTTCAAAACTTCGGAGGGCCACCTGTACTAAAAAACGTCGTACGAGACACGTGCAAAAACGAAATTCGTAACTCTTGTCGATTTACAACAATTTTATTGGATGGATTTAAAACATCGCCACTCGTTTCGAATTTCATGTTTTTCGCACTTGTGTCGTAATGTACTATTTTTGCACTTAAGCCGTAATGATATCTTTGACGTCGACTGTACATACAGTGTGGCCAAAAAATAAGTACATTTGGGAAGCCAAATAAGTTCCTGAGGGGATTTTTTTTATGAGTTCAAGTTTAAGAAGGAGTAATTCTATGAAGATCGTTATTGTTTAAAAATTAAACATCCTAGGGGACGTATTGCGAGTCCCAGGACCTCACAAGCAACGTGACTGCACTTGCACATGAACTTATTTTTGGCCAACTTTTGTAATTTTCGGGCAACTTGTGTAATTAATTATTAGTAGTGAAAAAAAGTCATTCGTCAACTGCTTGTCCAAAAATGGCGAGTGAAATCATGTTAAGTGCAAAACAAATTACAATGTAACGTAAATAAATGTTTCTTGGATGCCGTATCAGCTCCTCTGTAAACGTGTGACCACTAACTCCTCATGCATGTATATCACCTCAACAATGCAAAAAAAATTCCAATGTAAATGGTACGATCCAGAAGTACCGAACTCAGCTATAACATCTATGTATCGGCCTTCAATTGACAACAAAAGCACTGAAGTAATGTCACATTTATACGGAACCATTACAAGTTTATAGTGCCACTGGTACGGGGTGCATCTAGCGTAATTCGTAAATTTCGAGGATTTGCCTTTGTCAATTCTCGAAAGTCGATTTCGTAGCTAAGCGGTAGGGTAGCAGTCATTGTACAATTCCGAACCATCGGTTAGCTTTAGATGCCGTACTGGATTTAAACATGATTACATTAATACCGTACCGGGTCCAGCTTCAAGAATTAAGTCACTCGGCCTTTGCACAAACTTCGCCAATCCCAAAGAGTGCGCCGCATTTCACATTCGATTATCGAATTGAATTTGTAATTTGAGGTAATATTGTACGAATATCGTAGAACACATATTTTATATGAACATACAACGTAAAACATCGTACAAGGTAACGAGAATAAAATATTTTATTTCAAAAATATTTGTAAAAAGATCGTTGAGTTCAAATATCGATGTTTTTTTCATTCTAGCAACATTTAGCTTGTACTATTTATTTTGCTGACATCTATGGCATATACAAAATCTACGATTTATATTTCAAACGCTCTAATTACTTACGAACCTTTTCAAAATACGGTTTGTTGTGTGTAAAACGATCACCAATACTTACAATACACGTAAAGTAAATATTTTTTTGAGTAGCATTGTTTGTAACCTGTAAAAGATGCCTTCGTAAGCGACCTGTAGTCAAGCATGTCAAAAGCTCGGTGGCTCTGGTAGCAGTCGGTTCTCCTGGACTGCTTATTGATATTTATTAATGTTTTCGCTCGATCGTTGTGTTAAGAATTGTGCACTTCCGTATTGAACAATAAAATCATGTTAGATTGAACGGCAGTGAATTGGCAAAATATTCTAGTCTATTTCTTCCATAGTTTACCCTCGTTTTTGATTTTACGGACTTTGAAAAATATCAGTTATTTAGTGCAATATACAGGTAAGTTAGTGCAATTTTGTAGTTCATAAGTTATAATTATTGGTTTTTCAATTGTTATTATGTTTGTTATATAGTTTTTCATCAGGAAATTAATAGAAATCTGGATTGTTCTGTTCCTTTTGAATCTTTTTGCCTAAAATCTAAAATTATTCTTTTTAATAATTTGTGTGGATTATGTGTAGCATTCTGCAATATTGCGAATTATTGTTGATATTATGTAATGACTTCCCTAGCCCTTTATCTAGCCCTTAAAATTATGATCATGTTGTGACAAACAACTGACAATATTTTAATGGATTTCCTACATTCATACATTTTGAACATACCATTAAAAGGCAGAAACATGATATATCATAAGTTATTGGCTAGTACTGCTTTTATAAGTTGTTTGAAAAGATGATGTTCATAATTCCATATCTTAATAGGTATGTTTACCATATTTGCAATGCAAAAGCGAATTAATTTTTATGTCACTAAGACAAATAAGAATTATAAAATTTTCAATTATGCTCTTCTCTAAACATGATGAAAACTAAACAAGGTACCTTAATACATATATACTATTCCTGATAGGCTACTTGGCCCTTTGCCGGGCCCAGTACAGTGAGCCCATTATTTGTATTTTCACTAGTATTTGTTCCTGAGTAATAGTTCTTACCTATGTATTTAAGTATCTATTTAGTATCTATTTGTAATATATATTTCCAGTTCACACAGCACAAGCCTTGATTGAGCTTACTAAAGATTTTCGCATGCTACATTTGCTGTCTTATTTGTATAATAACTTCATTAACATAAAGGAATCAAAGTAGTATACTATCTATTATATAATATATTAGCTAGGGTGTCCCATATTTTACGATTTTTTGAAATTAATAACGCATTTACCCTAAATCGGTTTCTTTTAACACAAAGCACTCTGAAATAACTTTTAGTTCATTTCTGTAACTGCAACCCATGCCGACTTTCATGCCAGTTTCCAATACAATGTACGAAAATTACCATTTTTTTTTTGCTTCTGTTGCATTAACTTATACTAATAAATAAATAAAATAAAAAGCTCATTTATTCCATAACCAAAAAATAAAAGTAAACAATTTGAAAAACTTAATAAAGTAACTATTTAGGAATCAATTTGGTTAGGACCACTTTCTCGGGTAAAGGCTTCCTCCAGCTCTTGCCATCTTTTTCTGCGGTGTTGGACCATTCTGTGTCTAGTCTGAGAAGTTCATCGGACAACCTGGTGTTAGGTCTACCGCATCTTCTTTTACCGTTAACTTATATTAATGCCTCATAAACATTTTTTCATAAAATTAACTTGATGAGAACAGAAAAACAATACATTATTTATCAACTTATTGTCCAACCAAATTTTTTCATAGTAGTCTTTTGGGGTAAAAAAAGCCGGTTTAGGGAGTATGTGTTATTCATTTCTAAAATTCGTAAACTATGGGACACCCTAATTGGCGCTTAATACCCATAACAGAAGCCAAAATTGAGCTTAGTGTGGGACTAGGTTTATTAGTATTTGTGTAAGATGTGTATTTGTTTTGTATGGCAACCAATCCATAATGATCACTGCCAAATTGTTACACATATTGTATTAACCATTTAGGCCATAAAATATGACTAAATAAATTCACTGAATTTTCTCAAGCTTAAGTGACATTCTCATATCTATTTTATCTTACACTAGTGATCTGCCTGGCTTCTCACAGGTACAACACTGATACCAGGGACGGGAACTATTCTTTTCTCCATACTTAAGAACAGTTCTTTTTTCGTTCTTTGGCTTAGAAATTCTAAGTTAACGAAGTAATTTAATAATATGCTATTGTAAATTACATAAAATGTTGAGTAGTACATAAAGAGTATAAAATATTAAAATATTGGGCTAGTTCAAGGTTTTTGTAAAAAACAAACAAATCAACCTAAGCTCTGAAATGGAATTAGAGATCAAAAATGTAAACAATCTATGACAATGACATGACATTACAAAGTCAATGTTAAAGTGACATTCCAGGGGTATAAAACGTTTTATATCAAATGTAGTTTTTAACACCTTTGTAAATTAACGTCGCATTTTGAGATTGGTTTTTTATTTTATTTTATTTAACACTTCACTTACAACTATCCTTACAGGTACTAAACCTAAGACAATGTTTTATGTGTAGATGTAGATACGCGAAAGTCAAAGTATGTTCGATACACAAAGTATCACAATCGTTAAATTTTTTTTGGATATGACAATAAAAAACATACATCTGAGTGTCGACGGTTCCTGATTACAAAAATAAAACCTAAAAAATTTGCTAGAATGATGTAAATAATCAACATAATCAAAAACATAATCATGTTTGAAAACGAATGTCGTGTTACTTTAATCTTTAGGATAGTCGGGGAACGAATTTCAGTCTTCATCTTAGTTACGATCGAATCCATTTCGATTAAAATATGAAAATGATTGATTTGTAGGTAACAATACTAAAATCTGTATACTTTGTAATGCTAAATTTTAGGAGTAAAAATTCATAAAACAGTCATTTGGTGCACCCTCTTGTTTTGATTTTTGAAGTACATAGTTATAAATGCAAACCCTCTTAAATGTTTCTTAGTGTAGTTACCGTATTAAATTACGAATAAACTAGTTATTGTTATAACTGCGAACCAAATGTTTAAGATTTCTTATCATTGCCAGTAGAATACTTTACATTTTATTAAAAGTAGCGAAATATATCATTAAAAATTATATATTTCGCTTAATGTTTTGTATTAAAACTTTGTAAAATATTTAAAAAATTTGCGTACCGTCAGTGACGGTAAATATGCAATTTTTATAAGTATTTGAATGTTTTTAGATTACCCCTCTCTCGTGATTATTTTTTTGTGGTGGTATCCCATTTGTTTACATTTTTGATCCCCAATTCGATTTCACACCTTAGTCCCATGGCAAGCTCAATTTAGGCTTGTGATGTGGGTAACAAAACGACAATATACATAATAGATAGACAGCCATGACTTAGGAACAAATATTTGTGGTAAATAAACACACAAATAATGCCCTTCCTTAAGGGTCATTAGTCATTATCAACTAGGATATTGAAGCTGACAAAGATTTAAGCATACACAGGGGTATAGGGACAGAGAAAGCAACTTTGTTTTATACTATACAGGGTGGATAGATTGAATGCCACATGGATGGCAACTACCTCAAATATTGTAAATAGCTAAATAGCATTGTGTAAGGGAGGCTTTCCTTTATTTTAAAAAACGATAAATTCTGCATTTAAGGATTTATGAAATATCACTTGCCTCAGTCGGGACTCGAACCGGGCTTTTTTTGGCTGTGACAAAAAATAACGTGCCGTATTTTATGACGCAGATTGAAAGGGTTACTGATAAGGTTAATTTTTCTCTAAGTAACGAATACAATAAGAATAAGGGAAGGCCACGAAAACTAACAATTACCTTTTAAATTTGATTTCACCCATCACGTGAAATGCACCGTAATTAAGAAGTAATTTATTTATCATAAATACTTACATGCAGTATTTAATGTTTTTTAAAATAAAGGTAAGTCCCCCTTACACAAAATCTGCTGTTTACAATATTTAAGGTAGTTGCTATCCATGTGGCATTCGATTTTTCCACCCTGTATATATATAATTATATAGTGATGTACGATAGCCTATAATTGACAGCAGATTTAATTGGAATGATTTGGAAGATCAGTGATGAGACCATTTCGTGGCTTTGTTTATTTCTGTTTTGTTAGTATAGTATGTGTTCTTTTCAGTTAAGTGTATAAAGCCTATGAATAAAGAAAATTCACAATGTTCTTTGTTCCAGCTCGAACATGTTCAGCGACTCGTTCGAGAGGCGGCTGATGCAGCAATGCAGCCCGGTCAGCAGGAAGTCGCTGGTCATGAGGACGGAGAGGATGGACAGGTTCGTGCCCCTCAGGCGGGGGCAGAACTGGCAGACCAGCTTTCAAGGTATTTAGCATGTCCTATCCATAGTGTACTAAACTTAGTAGTGTAGAACTTAACTGGAAAATGAAGTGTTCACCTGTAATTGGGGTGCATATGTACCTATATAAATAATTACCACTTATTCCATGTAAACTTGCCTTAAGTACTCTGTTGGTGTCCCGTATAATAAATAAAATAAAAAAATAAAAAAAATAGTGTGCTTTAAAAACACGAGCTTTAGCCCTTAATTGCATAGTGATGGAAATATCCATCATGTATTCTTGACTCTATTGACAACATGCCAGAATTCAAATTTGAATAAATCTTTGTCAAGGTCATGCAATTAAGGGTTAAAAAAATATTTTTGGGTCAATCAACTTTTTTTGTTTATGATAGGTACCATACATGACTACATAAAATTATTATCTTGAAACATATTACACAAATCAATGTATAGATATAGATACATAAATGTATAGATAGCCACAACCAAGGAACAAAGATGTGTGATAAATTTTTACACAAATAATGCCCCTGCAGGAATTTGAACCCGAAATAGGCACCTTCTGGGCACACTCACTCCATCGTAGTTCACGTCTCTGCTAGCTTGGCTAGTCTGTGGCCATGAGTAAGCCTATTTCAAATTTAAAAAAAAACTCCAGCTTTGTAGGCATGGTCACTAATTAGGCTATAGACGCTGACGAAAATGGGTACTAATATGCATTACAAGCACTCGTTTTCAAGTGTGTTTTCGTGTTGACCAATATTTGAATTAAATATACAATTAAGGTCATGCAGGGTAAATCCGACCGGTGAGGTAAATGCAACTAATTGAAATTTATCTTATCTCTAAAACGATATTTATAATTTTCAAAGTTTTGCTTAGTAAACAAAACTGTCTGAATAATAATGTTATAATTTGAGGAAACATGACAATAAAGCGATGACAAATACGTGTTATTTTAGTATTCAGTTAGGTATAAAATAGCAATGTATTTAATTGCAATAATTTCCCTTTATATTGGCTACTATTTGTAAACATTGTAATTGCAAACGCCAATGATTATAAAGATCGTCCTCTTGCCATGTGCTGCCAAGGTGCTCACATCATTCTGAACAGGATGCCTAGCCAAGTTGCCAATCGCTAGCGCTTGCTAGCGTATCGTAGTTTTCTCTCTCTGTCACCCTTTCATGTCAGTGCGACAAAGACAGTTAGCTGGCTTTCGTTTACGATTGACGATTAAGCGTTAGCGACTGGCAACTTGGCTAAGCTCGCATTGTTACGCCGTTAGAGTGCATGTGGTGCATTCCACAAGAATGTCGGCTACGTGACGCCGTTCTTCGCGTACATGTAAGAAAGTTACGAATAAATTTTTCGGTGTATCTTAATTTTATAGCTTTGTGTTTGTATATTTATAGAGAATTCTCGCAATTTCCATATATTTCTTAGCCGTTACGTTCCCGATAAAGTAGATTTTTTCGTGGAACCGTGCACCATGTTCAGATATGTTTGATCACCGTCGTCGCTCCGTTATATCTGATGACCAGAGCCGGGAAAATCCATAGCAAAACAAAAGACTGTCGCAATGAAACTAGGGTGAGAAACATTTTATTATCGTTATCGAGTAAGTTTGTAAATCAACCACGTCCGTTTCAAACCATTTTAAGATACAAATAATAATACCCTACAGAGACACAACTTATATTTTATGAGATTACAGTAATGACATTCAATGTCTTATGGAGTATTAATTTTCTGAAGTGTATATTTTCAATGAGATTGATTACCTCTTTGTCACCCGACTACGGCCAAGTCAAAATGGAAGGGTTATTACTTAATATGAAATATAAGTAACGTTGAATTTTAAATGAAATAACACATATAAAACAAACCCTTAACTTACCTCTTCTTTTGCTTTTGGCTTGAATGATTATAAATTATTGTACCTAACTAAACATATCGCTTTGACATTTTTCATAAAACTTAGTCGATATCGATAAAAAAATGTTTCTCACCCTAGTTTGATTGCGACAGCCTTTTGTTTTGCTATGGATTTTCCGGGCTCTGATGACGACTGTACATGTTCTGGAGTGCGAACGTTGAAACAGTTGAAAGCTAAGAAAAAAACAAATATCCAATCAATAGGAAGGCCATTAGGTAGCCAGTACGGTAGTGAACAAAAACTAACACTCTATTAAGTTTATTTAAAAAAATCGTCTATTCATCGACGTTATTGTTAACAAACTTATTTTTGCTATTCAGCCGCTGGTCTTATAAATACTGAACCGTTCTGTAATATTAGGTCATTAGCTATGAAATTGGCGTTTTGTGTGGAGAATTTTGTGAATAGTCAGTTTTCCGTACAATGAATTTTGTATATATTTTTTCGATGTCAAAATCAAAATAAACCAAATTTTGCCTGTAATAATAGACACTTCTAAGACGTGTTTTGTATATCTCTATTTAACACGTTCGACGCCGGTGACACAGCGTGTGTGACCAACAAAATCTGATTCCTATGCCAGTGACACACATACCTGATCAGAGTAACCTTATTCTCGTGCCACTAGCATAAATCAAGTTCTTCCTACTATGCCAGTGACATAGAAATACGAACGTTTTTGACACAAGTGCTGTGTCACTGTTATAAGAGTACAATCTGTTCAGTGACACATGCGTGTCTACTAAAAAATATAATAAAATAGACATTTAAAGGGGCTCCCATTAAACAAAATAATATTTTGACCGCGTTTTTGTCATTATTATGATAAATTGATAATAGTACGTAACCCTTCGTGCGCGAGTCCGACTCGCACATGGCCGGTTTTTTTATTATTAACCACAGTGATATCAAAGAGACAATGAAGCGCGTTGATTGGTCAATTTCTTTTTTATCGCAAAGTACAATTTATTTTTTGCCGTCTATTGTAGATTTTAGTAGTCCGATTGCGAGCAACATCCGACTGGATTTTTGTGTAACTATCATTAAGTTGTACTAATTGAACTCAACTATACATATTTGTAATGGAAATCGTCTAATGATGACGACTGTATGAGGATTAAGCCGTGTGGTGACGGCAGTAAATACATTTGTCACCGCCCTAACTCTTACCGCGGGTGTCGTAAGACACTAAGCGATTGAAGTGTCACTGAGCATTCTTTGTTAAAATATTAATGATCGGCAGCAGCGTTATCATAGTGGACACATTACTGCGATCGCCAATCCGCTTGCCCAGCGTGGCGATTATGTGTATTTACCTCCTAATGCGTCTACGCGTAGTTAATAGGAGAGGCCTACGTCCAGCAGTAGACTGAGGCAGGTTGATGATGTATGAAGAATCCCGATAGTAATGTTCCCGGTAGCCATTTTACTAGCTCATCAGCTCATCACCAATGATACATGTCATTTAGTATGAAAAGCTCACCCCCGCCGAGCATTGCCATCACCTATGGAATGCCCTAGCTAAGTCTAGCGTGTGTTATGGCCCTTAAACACAGGCAGGATGAAAAAAAGAGCTATAAAAAATAATTAAAAAGTTGCACGCGAACGGTGGCGCGTGGCCTATGTTTAAATCATAGCAAAAGAAGAAATAACTAACATAATGCTCAGTGAAACGGGCGTATGAATAACCTAATAAAATGTCTCTGGCGAAGAAACCTTTATGTATGTAAACCTATTTTTATATGCCTTGCCGACCGTGAAGACGGAGCGTCATGAAACTAATGAACTAATGAATTCTGCATTCATTATTGTAGTTATTTATGTGACTGGTGCATAATGAGCGCCATTAACGAGTGTGGTTTTATGAAATGAACCACAGCTGATTTTCATAATATCATCACACGAAAGTCATTCATAAAGGCCCGGCCACGATGTTGGTCTAAGGGTGCGTTTAAATCAAAAGAACTTCGCTGTTCTAGCGCCCGTTCTAAGAAATCAACCAATCATGTTTTGCGTACCGATCGAATTTCGTAGAGTGGGAGGTTAGAACAGCGAATGCTCTTTTAGTTTAACCGCACCTTAAGGCGACCAGCGGCGAGCGAATCCATGAGTTGGAACGGGATGCTAATATGGGTACTCCCTAACGCACGTATGGTTTTCCGCCAAGCCGGCCGCCTTAGACCAATGTCGTGGCCGCGGCATAATGCCTAAATATACATAGTCGCATACATTACATCTTTTGGGTTAAAATGTGATCAAATATATACTTACTGGCATTTTGTAAACCACTCCTATGAAATTTAAGGATAGCGAATGTTGCTATTTGATAAAAAAAACTTAGAACTTTGGTATTTTTCAAGAACCCTCAACATCTTGCGTACATACTATATTTTTCCGTAACACTTCAATGGTTGGCAACCCTAGTTAGCGATCGCGTTTAATAAACGAAGAGTCAGTATCACTTCAGTCCCTCAGTTAATTTTTTTATTTTTTATTTATGATTGTATTGATCATTTAATTAATTTTATAAATTCGTGGTTCTAAATAGTTTATTATACGTATATATATTTGTGAGCACCCTGGCCGTGCGATATATCTGATCGCCACTGCAAGATTAGGCTGCAAGTGCAAGCACGCGGAGTGAGATATCCGTAACCTTATCGAACACTCCGGTCGGATAAATAATTGCCGCACATGGTACGATTTATATCTAACTCGACTTGTAATCTAAGGTAAGACCACACAAACAAAATTACGTACGATTCCCTTATCGTCCTTAAACTTTTACTTAGTAAACTGATGGGCTCCAATTTAAAAACACAAATATCTGGCTTCCATGCTTTAAAGGGTGATTAAGATTGTCTTTCGACACTTATCAGGGTTAGCTAAAAATATCGTATCTTAAAGTTTAATTACGTGCTTAATATACTTTTTATTAGCGAGTTTCGGTCGGGCGCGCGCGGTGTGAAGTAGCCCTCGGGGTTTAATGGAACGTTTTCGCACAGATTTCCGCCGAGTGTCACGGAGCGTGGCTACATAAATATGGGTGCGATGCCCTCGGCATGCCCTATGGTCTGCCAGCCGAGACGCGAAGATGGACGGAAAAAATGTCTAGTCTGTTGCTAACTTGGCGATTTTAATGGCCGCATACTCGTAGGATTAAAACGAGTGTGTGCGACTGGGATGTCATGAATCGTGGGTCGATCAACTTTTCCTTGTCCCCGTTGTCATGGTAACGTTCACCTATACCGTTCGTCAATAGACAACATTAAAGGGTACTCAAAAACTTGCATTATTTCATAATCACACACTTTATTTTAAATCTCGAGTTCACATACACTTTCAGTTAAAATTATTGTAACGTAAAAATATATCTGCCAACATATTTCACGGTATGTGTCAAAGACGTCAAATACCATGTCCGCCATATTTGATTGATTTCGAAAGCCGAACAGTATAGGCTAGGGTCACTCTTAAAATCCCAGTTTTCGGGCAAAATTTACGTCTTTTCGTTATAGTTACCTACCCTACAGGGATTTTACATAATTGGTCAACCACCAATAATTTTAGTAGTACAGTCACCATCATATTTTCACCACGCCACTTTTTTACATTGGTGAACACCACTTTCAATGATCCAGGGCACAATCGTCATTAGCACAAAAACGTTACATGTTTTCAGTTCACTTTTGGCAATAATGACGAACATGTACTTCAATACATTTTATCTCTTTTGGTCTCTGTTGTCTAAAAGGAACTAAGTCTAAGACTCAGCTGTCAGCTTAATGGCATAATACTGCCCATGGCAAGCGCGTTCTGAAATTTTAGAGCTCCAATATTGACAGTGACTGTACATGTGTACGGCCTCCAACATTTTCACTGCGCATTTGAAATGTTTGAATATTCATTGAAAGGATAATTGACTGACTCCATTTGACCCTTTTCCTGATTGAATGCACTAATTAGCATTTGACTATAGCCGACCAAATTGGCAATGACGGAGCGACCTAAGTCCGGCACACTGCACGCCATTACGCCACCTATCCTTTAGAACTTAAGCGTTAGAATTGCCTGGTTACATTTTGTTATAGATTAACTACAATTGGGATTCTTCAGGCCACATAAGTTCACGATATCCGTCGTTAAAAGCAAGGGATATACATGTTTTTGCTTTTACCAGCTCTTTATTAACTTGCTTATCCGTTTCTTAATTCGCAAATAATTTTTCAATGACTAAGGTATTCAATCCAGTATTATCGAACTCTGCCGATGGTTGAAAAATACATTAAAGTGCTTGTTGTACTCGCGCGCCGTGGCTTCCAACCAGCTACTCAAGTTCTTGTATATAATCTAGGTCAATCAGGTTTAGTAGTATTCCTTTGTTAATATTTGTAAAACCAAGAGAGAGAGTATATACCTATAGGTGTTATGTACCCCAGGAACGCAAACCTGAATTTTATGTTAATTTTAACTATCTACGAGTTTCTAAGATGACCGGCAACTTTTACAAGAAAATTACGAAAGGCACTAGCCCGTGTGCATCTCTTATCTGTATTATTTAAGATCCTGACATGTCCTACTGCCGGGCAAAGATCTCCCTTTCGGTCTTCCACGTAACCCTGTCTTTACCAGTTCCTGCAAAATGCGTCAAGATATTAAAAAAGTAGCCTGAAAACCTTCGCATGATTTATGCATTAGTCCCAGGATCTCTATCGTAGGCATATAAAATCCAACTGACGGTCATGTGCAATGTCATGATTCCAATAAATATATCAAACAGGTCGTCTAGTCTCTATTAGCCCACATAACATATAAACGCAAGAAGAGTCTAATATGTCTTACTTATCGACTTATTTCCAGTTGCAAAATCAACCTTATTGCTACGGATTAAATTGCTTACGTTGCGTCTCAGTGTCAATTATGCATGTGACCCCTTACGAGTGGTGTAATTGTTTTAAATGCAATTTATAA
Source organism: Thaumatotibia leucotreta (assembly GCA_025490895.1). Taxonomy (NCBI): domain Eukaryota; kingdom Metazoa; phylum Arthropoda; class Insecta; order Lepidoptera; family Tortricidae; genus Thaumatotibia; species Thaumatotibia leucotreta. Next base: position 13,985 of record JALPQI010031957.1, read on the forward strand.
ATTGTGCGGCACTCAATCTGTTCGTAAAATTGGTCTAATAGCTGTTCGGTTCTTTTTTACTTATTTACTCCGTAGTTGTTTGTCTTGCTTTATTTGTCTTGCTTTATAGTTAGTTATATTCCTGGTAGAACGTCTATTAGAGTCGATTACTCGATTGTAAAAAAAAATACATGGGTGGTTCTCCCAGGAGCGTTTCAACTGTCTGAGAAGGATTCGTTTATGTATAAGGGCATTGAGAGTTTTACTATCCCCGGATATCATTTATCTGTCAGATAAAATGTTATCTGTCCTTTTCGTTTATATGTTTGGGGAGTAAAAATTCTAATAATTTTATCTGACAGATGTATTTTTCAAGGGTCGTACCTAAAACAGGCCGTAAGAGAATAGAAGGGTGAATATCTGAGCGTTTCAACCGCCTAATTTTGGTGGCATCATTTTTGCCGAAGTTTTTAAACGTCTCAATGTTATACTTCGTCATTTGTATAAGGTACCGTACCTCCTTCAAATGACAAAGTATTACATTGTAACGTAGAAACTTCGGCAAAAATTATGCCACCAAAATTAGGCGGTTGGAACGCTCAGATATTCACTCAGAAAACAAATTATTTCAAACAATGACGCTATTGCTGCCGCTTGTATTCATGATAATTTGTTTTTAATACCTAATTATAGCGAGATGTTATTCCGATCGCAAACAAGCCTAATGGCCTGGCCACGACATTGGACTAAGGCGACTGGCGGCGAGCGAATCCATAAGTTAGAGCGATATGCTGATATGAACTTCCTCTCGCACGTATCTTTTGCAGCTAAGCCAGTCGCCTTAGACGAATGTCGCTTAGTGTAAAGGTAAAGCCAGAGTGGCGAGGGTAAAGCGGCGCGTCGAGCGTGCAAGGGATTTGTACAGCGTGCACCCGAATCACGCGCATAAGTTTGCATTTGTTTAACATGGGCGCTCCGCTGCTCGCCGCGCTCAAGCATTTACTCAGGCCTTATGCCCCGGCCACGACATTGGTCTAAGGCGACCAGCGGCGAGCGAATCCATGAGTTGGAACGGGATGCCGATATGGGTACGAGAGGGAGCACCATACGTTTTCCGCTAAGCCGGTCGCCTTAGACCGATGTCGTGGCCGCGACGTAAGCGTTTAGTCGCTGTAAGAGGTGAAAGCCCATAATCGCCACGCTGGGCAAGCGGGTTGGTGATCAGTTGATCATAGTCGTGTGTCCACTATGATGATGCTGCTGCCCTTCAATCTTCAATAAAAAACATGGTCAAATCCCTTAATCGACTCTTAAGATAACTACGGGAAGAGTTTAGGTAGTGAGAAATGTATTCTTACTGTCGTTCAAAACCTGCTAGCAACAAAATAAAATGAGACGTCCCTGTATGCTCTTAAGCAATCGGAATACACTTCGTAATAATTAATTATAACCACATTATTCACTAATTACCAGCCGCACACGCAGCTACACTTGTCATACAAAAATGACCCTTGCAGCAAGCCCTTAAGTAGTATTTCTAATGCATTTTCCTGTCTCACCCGACCGTGTCCGCTTTCACAATGGGTCTATAAAATATTCTCAGTCGCGATGGAATGGAAGCTGGACCTTTCACTTTGCAAGTTCGTATCAAGCCTGATAATATCGATACAAACGAAGCGCCAAATATATCTACAGGGTGAACGATATGAAGTGTTACCAAGAAGATTTTTTAAAGTCTGGTGTCAAAGTAATAGCGGCTTATTATCGGAAATATGTTTTGGACACCGCATTGAAGTCTTAGGCACGCAAACATTGGGGTAGTAGACCGCAAAAATAAAAACGAAACTGAGCTTCGGCTTATAAAGCTCGTAAGAACCAAAAATACATTGTTAAAATCGGTCGGGTTTAAACAGCCCACGGTGTATTATCTGATGTCGATTGTACACCTAATACCACTAAACTGATCGAAATAGGTACCTCGTGTGTTCATAAGTTTTGAGACGAATTTCAAACCTCAAATTTAAAATAAAAACGTGCTGGCAGCTTGTCGTGGCTGTTTCAGGATTTGAAATTGGAACGTTTTAATTAAGAATATATATCTTTTTTCTTTTTATTGTCATTGTTTGTCAAAATGGCGGCTAAGAAACAACTTCGGTGTACTGTAGTTTCGTTGTATGAGGCGGGAAAAAAACCAATGGAAATTTTTAACGAATTAAAAAATATTGGAGCTAGCCGCAATTTTGTATACTATACTATAAAGCGGTATAAGGAGACCCAAAAGATTGATGATCGTCCAAGAACTGGCCGCCCGCGTTCTGTTAGGACCCCTGCGAACATAAAGATTATCAAAGAACGAATTCGTCGAAATCCGTGCCGCACCCAGAAGAAAATGGCTCTACAGACGGGAATTTCACGTATATCGGTAAATAGAATACTTAAATATGATCTTAAATTAAAAGCGTATAGTAAGAGAAAAGTGCATTATCTAAATGATCGTCTACGGAAAATGCGACTCAAACGTTGTCGGACCCTACTTAGGCGACACGACCCTACAAAAATATTGTTCACGGATGAGAAGATATTTACTGTCGAAGAAAAATTTAACAGGCAGAATGATAAAATCTACGCCAAAAGCTCAAAGGAGATTCCGTCTAACGTGCGAAATGTCCAACGCACACATCATCCGGCTAGCGTCATGGTATGGTGGGGAGTTTCATATGAAGGCGTTACGAAATTACATTTCTGCCAACAGGGGGTCAAAGTTAAAGCACAAAATTATCAGAGTGACATTCTCAAGAACGTTGTAAAACCCCTATCTACCACTCTATTCGCTGGAAAGGACTGGATTTTCCAACAAGATTCAGCACCATCGCATAAAGCGAAATCTACACAAAAGTGGCTAAACGAAAATTTGCCTGGGTTTATTAGTACTGAGGAATGGCCTTCTTCAAGCCCAGACTTAAATCCTTTAGATTACTCTTTGTGGACGGAATTAGAGCTAAGGGCATGCCGAAAGCCGCATCCAAACCTTCAGGCCCTGAAGCGAGCCTTAGTGAGAGAAGCGAAGCGTATTCCTATTGAAAAAGTACGTGAAGCTATTGATGAGTGGAAACCGCGTTTAAGAGCCTGTATAAAAAATAAGGGTGGACATTTCGAGTAAATTATATTTTTATTTTACTAAGACATTGTCTTTCATTAACCCTATAACTGTGTCATAAAAATAAATTATCTTATCTAATTAT